>JAUBOD010000858.1:1351343-1367684 GCA_032353885.1 Nothura maculosa
GCAAAGAGGTAGGATTTACAGTCTCCTCAGTCAGTGCTGATTCAGGCTTCCCACATCCTGGGTATTTTAATCAGCATACTTTGGGATAAAAGAGGAAAGGACACATCATTTACCCTCTTTACTGCCTTTAAGCTTCCTAGATGATTTTTTTTTCCAACTAGTTTTGGAACCTATAAAATTTCACCTCTAAGAAATCTTAAGACCAAAGCCATACCCTGAGCACTCATAATGCCCATACTCACGCACTCATAATATTTGGCATTTTAGGCATCCTTCCTGTCCAGCATTTCACTTTCAGGTGATACAGTCTATATAGCAATAAGAACCTTACAAATGGATCTCACATTTTCAGAACATAATGCATTATCCAGAAAGGAATGATGAAAAAATGGAAAAAATGCAGCTGTTAAACTGGCAAAAGTGTCAGCTTTCATATACATGAAGAGGGAGGACCGTGATAAAACTGAAATATCAGAGTAATAATTGAAAATGTACTGCTTCTGCCCAGATGCTAAGCAAGGTGACAATGCTCAGAGCTGCCAAAACAGCTGAAAAAGACCAATTCTATAAGAGGATGAGAGAGCAATGTATTTCAATTTGCTTATGGAGCTTTAGAACTTCCCCACATTTTCTTGAAACTATTCTTGCCTTTAAGAAAATTAGAATAATAAAACATTAAAATGAGAAAGTATATTTCATGCAATGATTGCCAAACACCTCTGCAAGTGAAATGTCCACTAGACTGTGAACAAACACCTAAAACCTATATCAAATCCCTCACACTTTGGGATTGGATCCTTTCTGCAACGTACTAACTTTATTCTCCAAATAATATTTCTATCTCTCATGGAACAAAGTGATTCACTCAAGGTCACAGTCTATATCCCATGACATCTGATTATGCATTAAGTGTGCCAGTTAGCAGTTATCAAATTAAGAAGGGATCACGCCAGAAGAAACTTGGAGCTAAGAGATACAACCTTTTGAGACAAGACACTGATGGTAGCTCACCACCATCTTCAGCAGCAGGAGCCTGAAGCATCTTACATAGGATTTCTTTAGAGTGTGCAAGTCCCACATTGCAGCCCTGCCACATCTCATCAAAATCTGCCTGCCTGTCATGAGATCTGATCTCTGTAGTACATCACATCTGTCAAAACGCAACGATGTAATGCAGAATTTGCAATTAATATAGGTCCCTTTTCCAGTATTGCATCCATGATCAAAAGGGTAATATTTGATGAGTAAAGTTAAAACTAAAGAAATTCTTCTAAACTGATTAAAAGCTTTTATTCGTGATGCTCAAAGTTACTATCTGTGCCCTAACTGTAACTTCAGGACAGAGGATAAGTTTTTCATTTTTAGACTGCTCTTTAAGGAAAAAGATCTATTTTTAAAGAAAAGCTCTGTCAACAGGCTATTCTATAGTTTGTAAAGAATCAAGACAAAAAATACTGGGTTTTGCAAGATTGGATATTGAAATTTTTAATCATCTACTGTAACTTTTAGTATCATGGTTAAAAATAGCCTTCCCATGAGCATTCAATCCATACTGGAGTGTGTGATAATCATCCTCAATAGCTACATTGTTACAGCAAAACCAAATAAACTGAGCAGAAGCGATGTCACATTTGAATGTTTGTGAATAACATTTTTCCCTTCCATGCAAATTCCTACATGTATATTGAAGACCCCTGGAATACAGCTAGTTAATTAGAGATGCTGGTAAAACTAGGAGAGTACCCATGCGAAAAGTAAGGAAAAAAAAAGAGCCATCTCTAAAGCCTCTCTTTCCACATGAAGGATTTTAAATCACCTCCCTTGCTTTCTTTATAATCCCTCCTGTTCCTTTCTCTAGCCCACCCCCACCTACATACAATCACTATGGAAAATAAGCTCATTATAGTGCAGCACGGGTTAGCTATTGCCAGTCAGAAATGAATCAATTGATGCAAAGCTTTGTATTAGTGCCTGCCATTTGCATGACAAGGCAGGCGCGATGGCATTCCCTGCAGATGGTAACTTATACCCGGCACCGGCGCATGACACGATGTTGGATCAATGTTTAACAAGAGATCCAAGACGACCAGATTTGTCTTGATGAGTTTATGCTACCAGAACAAATGTTGTTTTTCTCCCCGTTCCAGATCATCTTGCCAGGCTTCCCTGTTACATCATGCTGATGGCACCGTGTTTAATATTATACTACGTTCTTCCATTTCTAGGTTAAAGCTAGTCCTGCAAGAAAGGTGATTCAGCCACAAATGAAAAATAAATACATACACATCCCTCTTCTCTCTAGTATGTATTAGCAGATTTACCTCCAATTTTGAATAATTTTAGCCTTGTCTCTTTAGATTCAACACACAAGCAGCCCCTTTCCCATTTGCCTTCATATTTAATTTTGCCAAAGAATTTGGACATGACTCAGCTGAAGTCAATAGCAGGACACAATGGACAGGATTTCATCTGAAGTTTTTAATATGAGATTTATGTTGCCATGACAGAGATTTATGCAGTAATAAAATTGTACTATTATTAAGTATTCTCCAGTGTATCAGTAACAGGGATTACACAAATCATCCTATATGAGGGAATTGCAAAGACAGCTACACACATATTTCTAGACAGTAAGCATTTTAATACAATTTATAATCCTTTTAAATAAATGATGCCCATCTCATTTATTCTGTTTCCATGGGATGTTTTATGTAAATAGAGAAAAATCTGGACCTTCACTACCTAACAAATTCAATATATTCATGTTTCTTACCAGGAAAGTACTAGAAAAGACAGAGGAGAATTAGTTATTTACTTCCAAGTGAAATGGAAAATTAACATAAGCAATTTCTTCCTGTTAAACAGTTTTGTACCAAAAACAAGCTGCTTTAACAGGTTCTAATAGATTTTGTGTATTTATATTTACATTCCCCAAGAGTTCCACAGAGGTTATCACATTATGATTTCGGTTTACCTTTGCCTACCACATCCCATGTAAAATACATGCTACTTCAGACATTGGTTAAGTCAAATGGCAGAAAGAGAGAGACATGTCAGACCATAATAAATAAAGGTTTTAAAGCTTCCCTGTCCTTAAAACCATATATAGTCTCATGTCAATAAACTCAAGTATTTCACTGGATTTGCATCAACCAAAATATGCAGAATCAGATCCAAAGTTCTTATAGGAGCTCATAGCTGAACAAAAATTGTCTGGGAGACAAATTCCATTCCATAAACATGATTATTTGGAAAGCTTAGTTTTCTGCCTGTCATCCTCATTTTTCTGTTCTTACAGCACAAAGCCAACAACACTGCCCTGTAAGTAACCTTAATTTGTCAGACTGTACAAACAACAGAGAAGCACACATTTCACAGAGAGAACAGATCAGAGTATCTTTCTTCTCTACATTTGTTTCAAGGGGGGAAAAATTTAAGTGGTTGCCTTGAGTGTCCTCGGAGCCCAAGCTCAGAAAGTGATTTTTTGACAGGGTTGACCATTCTGATAAGATCAAAGCATATTTTGTCACTATCTAGAATTAGCAAGAGGAGATGGCAATCCAGGAAGGGACAAGTGTAAGGGGAAAGGAAGATCATATTTAAAATTCCTTCCATTCCACTGGAAATGTTGTTCATCCTTTAGAAACTGTTGAGCCTCTGGAAGATGGTTCAAATGAAGATTCCCAAAGGGATTAAAAGAAATAGGAGGGGAGCCAGCAGACTGCAGCAAAGCTTTACGTACCAAACATTCTCTTCTATAACTCACAAGGCATGAAATTGCCTCACATATTACTTGGATTTGACTCAAAATTAGTCTAATTTGCCAATCCAGAGTAAAACAAAGCGCTGTATACAACACACATCTAAGTTCCTTCATGGACTTTACAACTGAAATACTTAGTGGCTTTCTTAGAAAGGCATTTTAAATGTCACTTAAATCAGCCTTCCATTTTTAGGCAGGTAAGTAATTCACCCCTCTTCCCAGAGCAGTGTATAACAGATCATACCTACTTTATGCTTCGAGTCGCATGCACTGCATGCCCTCAGATTCCCATACAAATTCAATGTACAGAAAGAGCAGTGTAAGACACTGAAGTATCTTCAACACGTGGCTCTGGCTCACCAGAGTGCATCAGCACTACAGCCACACAACTTGCTTAATTTATAAAGCAACTCAGGGGTTCTGACCAAACTCCTCTCTCAGTAATGATGATCTTCACCACAGGATTACTGTATTTTCCGGGACCGATTCTACCATCAATGTGTCAGGGAGGAAAAAACATAAAGGAAAGCATCGAGGACAAAATACTCTATGTAGTGACCGAACTACAGCACATGGCAACCAAGTAATGACATCTTTGTAGCACTTCAGAAAGCAGCAAGTGATTCTGTGTCAAGATAGGTTCCTACTCCAAAAACAATGCAAGGGATTTCATGTTCACTGTGTCTAGTCAAAGCACATTCTGCTTGTTGTACAAGCCAAAGGATGGTTCTTAAGGCTAACTTTACAAATTCTAAGATCATGGCAGGTCATTTCCACTATCATTACTTTAAAGATAATGCAAGTTTTATCCATATTTATACAATTTCTATATAGCATGGCAAATCTTTCTCGGTTATATATAGGTAAGTAAGCAAAATAACTCCAAAGGTCAAGACCATCTGATTAGTGGGAGGCAGTCCAAAGGGGAGGATAAAAAATTACTGTCATTTATTTATTTTTTAAAAATCAGGTCTTTCAGGATTACATGCTACAATACAGTGGATATGTGAAGCCACAGGGGGTTACAAGAGAGATTGTCTTCCCATTTCCACATATGAGAAAAATTTGTTGCAGTTTTCCCAAACACAAAAGGAAAAAAAGCCTTTAGTCAACCAGCTTATGAAAATATCCCACAGGGTACCAGAAGAAAAGTAGATGCCATTCTTCCTGCAAAACTACCAAGGATATTATTTTCACAATTCCTGTGACAATAAGACAGGAAACAAGCAGACAAGTAACCTTAACTTGGTTGATCTGTTTGGAATTAAATTGTGTTGACTGTTCTGCTGAGGAGTATTGCATGATCAGTACAACTCGGTGACAGTGATCTGGGCTCCTACTCCGCAATCTTGTGGCAAATGACAACCAACAGAGGAGTTCTGAGAACTTCCAGTCAGACCTCAGATTAAGATGTGTTTGGGACTCTGGGCCATTCCATATTATTATCTCCATATTATCTCAGTAAGGGGAAAAAAAGTCAAAATAGGAAAAAAGGAAAAAAAAAATAGTTCTTACCTGCTACTTCAAATCCAAAGGAACGAAGAAATAAGATTTAGGAGAATTAGCATTGCAAAACTGGAAATGGCAGGCATTAGTGACACAATTGCACTCAATAGAAAAGCTACATATACTCCTGAAAAATGTAACAAAGTAAAAATAAAAGCTAGTAGTTGGAATCATAACTAGAAGAAAAATAAAAGTCAGCGTGGCCGAGTAATTCCCAGTTCATTGGATCCTTTACCTCCTGGGTCCTGTCTCTTTCAATCGCCACCCCTTCCCAGCAGCAATTCTTCCTGACCTTACAATCCATGAATAAAACAGTTCCAGTCGTGCACTGTCATCCATTCATCACTCCGCTACATTCCCTTGCTGGCTCCGTTTCCCAATTTATACATAGTAATATTTTATACGTGTTTAACAGAGCAGCAATTCATAAATAGCTTTACTACACGAGGCAGGCTTGATGCTCAAACAGGAGGTCAGAGATAGCAACTCCTAATTCTTTTACTTTTCTATTCTGTGGTTCCTTTCAGTTTCTAACACTTCACCATCCTCCAAAAAAAAAAAAAAAATAAAAAGAAAAAAAAACGCTGATATGAAAGCATCTTTTCATTTTGATGAACCCTCTATTCAACAGTGGGCAACATCTGCTTTTAACATGTGATATATTAGAAGCGGGAAGAGACTGGACAGTTATCCCCAGAGTGGGTCATAAATCAGTCACAGTTCCCCTACTTTCCTCTACCTGATATGTCCAAGGCACAGATGCGTCTTATGGAAGCAGGAACCACCCTCACTTGCTACACAACAGAGCAGATAGGCTCAAGTGAAAGACTAAACTGAAACAGGGTCTTGAAACAGTGCCAAGGATCAAGGTAGAGAGCTCACATCCACAAACCACTTCTTTACGCAGTAGCTGGCGAGTCTATGGGTGGCTTTCACAAGCTTGTGGTTCCCTTCTCCTTGAGGAGGGGCAGATAGATGGAATGCCCTTAAAATACTGTTAAGTGTGGAAATAGAGAAGCCAAGCAGAAAAAAGAAGTTACCTGCAAATTGTTCCCCGTGAGCCCCTCAATTGGTTTATTCTTTGGTCTACCTGTTCTTTGTGCAGGTATTCCTACATTAGAGACAAGTTTCCCCATAGCAAAACAAACCTGACTGTCACTACACTTTATAAAATTAACCCAAAACCGAGAGTCTAAAGTGAAATTATTATACAAGTAAATTGTAAGGAAAGCTGATAAAAGAAATGTAAGAACTCAAAACCCTGCTACTCAATTACCACACTCAATTCTACATAAGAATATTAAATCATTATTGCTGAGCACTCTAAAAGCAGTTTGCTAAGGCACTCATTGATATGAATACTTGACCCTGCACTTAAGTATTTCAATCTTTTTAAAGTTCAAAGCCCACTCACCTCCCCCTCCAAGGTATAATCTGACACACAGCCAAGAGGAAAAGCTGTTTAGAGCTCTAATAGCACAGAAACACATTTGCAATTGCTCTTTTTCCTTGTCCTCTACAAATCAGTCAAGGACCCAAGCTCAGAGAAATACTGCTATATTGGACACTGGTATTACCAGTTACAGTTACTCAGGAGCAAGTCTGCAGATAGAAATAATTCCCAAAGACTAAAGAACTTCATGGCACCCCAGCATACAAAGCGATTAAGAGAAGGGGAGGGAAATGTGAGAGGGGAAGCACAGTGTATAACGTGAACATGCTGACCTGAGCACAGTACACCAGGCCTAGCAGGGTTATGAAAATGATGATCAGCTTCCAGAAGCACAAGGCTGTGGACATGCCAGTGCTGTCTTTGTGATTTGTTATCTTAAGGCATATTAAAGTACATTTACTAGTGGTCTGTTCTACCGAATGACTCACTGATACTGTGTCTAGCAGAATATTTATTATTACCCAGCAACAGCTTCCATATAGCAGAACATGTCAAATACTTGAAAACATCAATGAAATTAAGCCTTCTTATGTTGGGATGGTGAGTACTGTTTGCTCATTTTGCAGAAAATGTCATTTAATTTCTTAAAGAGGTGGAATAATTTAGGAAAATTTGTCAAAGGTAGGATTAAAATGTGGAAAACTCAAAGCTGTTGCAACTGTTCTATCCAGAAATCTCTGTGCACCTGATAAGGGTTAAGCTCCTAAACATGTACATGCTGTAACTCTGTTCCAGTAAGCAGAAAAGCAATAGCTGAGATGAATTCCTTACTTAAGTCCCATTACTTGAACAGAATGCAAAGTGCAGCAATTACATTCAAATAGGATGAATGCCATAATTATGACTGAAGAAGTAGAAATATTTTGAAAAGCAGTAGTTCAACTAAAGCCATATTTAAAAAACATGGCATGGTACACTTTACTTATTCCAAAATACACAGTCTTGGGGGATTAACAGGGGCAAATACTTGTATTTTAATTGTTTATGGCTAATGCATTCTACTTTTAGTATTAATGGTATACAGCAGCCCGCCAAGTACAATATTACTAATATCAGCTACTATAGAAGACATGAAATTCTCCTCTCTGAATCAAGGAGCAAGTAGCATTCCAAATTACGCTCTTGTAATTGAGAGGGCAGTTTGCATTACAAAAGTAATATATGTATTGAAAAAAACAACAAAACACACACATTATCAGAGCAATGAGAACCGGGCATTAGAAGAAATGTAACACAACATTTAACAACTATAACAAACCAAGAAATATAAAACCATGCAACCCCTCCCAAGAACTCTAACTAAACACTAGACCAGCCCCATGGCTTTACTTCATTTCCCACACCAGCCCATGCACTGCAGAGAAGTCCAGCAGCCAGAATTAACAGTGACATTTTAAGTCAATGAGAATCTATTCTACTCTTCTTCCCACAACACAAATGAATAGTAGTGCTAATGAAATTCCACTCCTATTATAAACTGACAGACACAATCCTGCATTTATCCCTTCCAGCAAAATCTGCCTTTTAATGAACTCAAACTATTCTGAAATACCCTGTGGTCACAATATGACAAAACAAAACGTCAGTCTCTCCCACACTGCCCTCCTTCCAATTACCTTGACTTATTGGACCAAGATAATACAACCACTACTGTATTCTACAGTCTCACCTAAATTAAAAACTTACAATTTTATTCAGAGACTTTAATGTGGTATGATTATTTAGTTCACATTTTATCCGGTACTTCTGACTAAGGATGCACTTTATTATTTTCTTTTTAAGCAAATTATTTTGGTATAATGAATAATGATAAGGAAAGTCCATAGCTATGTTCAAGTGCTATCTTCTTCAGACTTACAAGAAGATGTATTATATGCAGAAATTAGCAAATGTGTACACAATTAAATATATATAGTATTATTAGTGTGTATGCACATACATATATATATATATATATATATATATATATATTTGGAGACAAGATACACATTTTAATTTGCAGATACTATTACCCAGAAATTGCACTGCACTAGAAAAGCTTCTTGTGTGTCTCAGTTAGGAGGGACAGTGAAATAACTCTGAATTTCTTCCAGGCAAAAGAAATAGCTGTAATATTTACCACGCAGCAAAGGGAGAAGGAGCAAAGGAGGGGAGGCAGGACAGTGCCATGCTGTGAGCAGTCTCTTGTCACCAGCTTAGCAGGGTGTGAGGAGCTCACAGTGTTTACAGGACACCAAACACACCAGGTTATGCAGTGGTCCCCTCCACTCGCTGTGCTGCAAGGGAAGAGAGCAGGCAAGGATTTCCACACATGAACTGAGCTGTAAGGAGGCATGTTAGGTCTCTGCAAGTGCTAACAGCTCCGTGGCACCCGCGCGTCTGCTTGACAAATTCCACTGCGAGTAAAGGCATTTTTCTCATAGTTTCTTGTTTGCACGTAATTCTCTCCTTCCAACCCTGAAAAATTATGCACCCCTCAAGAACAGTTGGTAATTTGCTAAGCCTAAAGGTCATCTGACATGACACATCTATTAGGAATCTCTCCAAAATCTGAGAATTCACAGGGGATTAAAGGCACTAAATAAATGCATTATGTCAGCCTCCAAATCCAGTGTGTCTGCTGTACTTAGTGTTTTTCAAGATAGCTTCAGTACAAACTGAATGGTAGAAGTTTCACAAAGTGCCACTCTAAGAATAAACAGCTTTTCTAGGCATTTTGTGAATAAATCCAGGTTACATTTCCATTCCCTGCTTCCATCATCGCCAAGGTGCACACTTTCATGGACAGTCTTCCAAGCTGCTTCTACCTTCATTTAAGTGCCAAGCATCAGTGTCCCTAGGAGGGCTGCCCCATGCCACTTTTCTTTAAAAGTGGGACTCATCTCCCTTTTACTGCACTGAAAAACTGCATCTGAGGCATCTCACCTATTACCTTTGTCAAGTTGATTATTCCACAATTCTCTGTTGGACTTGAAAACCCGACTTTCCATCACACTATAATAAACAATGACAAATATTTGCTATTTAATCATTATTTTATCATAATGAAAATAAAAAGCAAACCCTGACCTCATCAGAAAAGCTAAAATCTGGTTCTGCTCTTATGTAACCTCCAAAAAGTAAACATTGCTTTCATAGTCAAAGTTATTTTCAAATAAACGACAAATATGTTTCGCTGTGCCACAATCCCTTGACTAGTGCTAGATTCCAAACCAAATCAAATATTTAGGCTGTAATTTAGGCTCCCCACTAAAAACCATAGAAAATTTGTATCAGCTACAACTTCATTAGGAAAGATCATCTTTGCTATAAGTGGTTAGTATTCTGAAGCAGACAGAATACTAGCTGGAATTCAGTATTTCTTGAGAAAGTCCAGACTCCCCAGTTTCTACACAATAGACTGTGTACAACTGTTTCTAGCCCACATATTTCCTAAAAGTTTCTGCAAGTTATTTGTAAAGCAATCCATATAGTAACACCCACATACTGAATACAGTTCATTCAAAAATCTACAGATCAAAATAAGTTTTACAGTTGTGTTGCAATAAAGTTTGGCCTATAGTCACCTCTAAAAGTTCCTTATTTATTCTAGATTACTGCTAATGGAGTTAAATTCCAGTGAAGAGACTGAGGACTAATAACAAGCGAGTTTAATGTCATTCTTGCCATCAAATTCCTAAAATTAAAAGGTTCCTGTAGACACACAAACCATTCTGAAGCATCTGTAAAGTGAATTTTCCTTTCTCCTCTGTATCTTGACTGCTTGTGCTTGTGTGAGAGCTCCACTGAAAAAGATCTACACAACTACACAAGTATCTGTAGCCTTTTCTACATAGAGCAGACAGTGAGTTTGTTTCACATATGGGGAAAAAAAAAAATCCTTGTCTACATTTCCTTCCTTCATCATAGGCGCCTGCTTAGGAAAGGGTGCTTTGCCCTTAAGTTGAGATGTTCTTCTGGAGGTGAAACTTGGCAAGGCCACAGCTTTACCTAGGAAAAGTTTGTTTACTTTTTGACTCACAGATAAGGCCTAAAACAGCTACTGCATTGATGGGGGAGCAATAAAAAAAATAAAGCAGCAATATGTGTAGCTACAAGTCTGACCTTGGCAAAGTCAAATCCTTTCCTAACCTGCCTCAATATGCAGTCCAAATGCACTAACTGCAGCCCAATGACAAAAATCTTCCTTCAATAATAAGCTGCTCCTCTTGCTCTAGATAGCTCAGTTCTCTTCTCCATGCCTTTTATTTTCTTATTTGGTGGAGGATCATTACTGCTGGCAATTCGCACAAAGAACTATAAACCAGTAACACTTTATCATCTCATTCTTACTCTGTTCCATTTTGTAGAAATTGCTCAAGTCTATTTGAACAATTTTTGGGATTTGCTTCTTACTTAACACCTATCTGACTAAGAAAGGTCTCCATGACACCACAGCAAAAGGACAAAGTGCCTGATAGGTCCAAGGAAGCACTGAACTCCGAAATATTTGCACAGCAAGATCCAATAGGTTGCAAGGCTTAAGTAGCACGTGCACAAATCTATAGTTTCAGTGCTTAGGAGGGAGAGAAATCAGCCAGCTAAAAACAGAAATAAGTCAATGGATGAGTTGTATAAATATTTCCACCTGCTGGCAGAATGTGTTTACACAGCAGCAATATGCTCTTAACAGTGGCTTAAGTCTGGAACGAATCCAATAAACCAGACAAGTTTCCTAAGTTCCAAACTGAAGGACAGAGCAGCATTCACCCAATAATCTCACTGACAAGTAGAGATTATTACAGGAAGTCTTCTATGATAAGGCTATTTACCTCCAAATCTCAGGCCCTAATATTAGTGATGAATAAAACATATTTCTTATTAAATGATTGTTATCAATGCACATAGCAATTTCCCTAAAGTATCTCTAATAAGCCTAAACTTCTAAAAATTGAAGCAATTTATGATGGTGTTAATCAGATCCAACTCTCTGCAAAATGGGTGTTTTTCAAGTTTATGCAGACAAGAGATGCTGTAAGTCAGGACCAACAGGAATGAGATGGTGTTTCCCACATCCACTGAGTCACTGCAAGAGGAAATCAACCCTTCTCGCTGATGATACCACAGCATTATGAAGTCAATTCCACAGCTGAGAGAGACCCTTTCCAAAGCACCACACTCATATCAGGAGAAAAAGCATGTCTGTTAACAGAGGGAAAGGATGAATCTCCAATCTCTACTAGATCAACAGCATTCAACTACAGCAACAGTATTCCCAAGCTCACTTGGAGGCTTTTCCAGACCTCACACTTGAGGCTTTTATCTGATACTACTTTGAACACTTCTGATTCATGATTCGTGCTCAGTGGTTTATCAAGTGGTTTATCAAGTACACTCCATACAAGTTCAACACCTGGGTCCCAAACAGCAAAGCGAGTTAAGATGTTTCACGGAACGGGAAGTACTGTCTGAACCACCTATACCGTTCAGGAGGCATTAAGAGACTAGTTTACTAGTTTGTAAACACTTAACATAGTGGGCTCTTTTCATAAAATCTTAGTTGAAATGTTTAAGTCACTGCTTTCTCTGCTGTCTGTGACCTAGACAGCATGTGTGACAAAGCTGTTTTAAAACATTCATTTCCAAAATCAGCTTTGTGAAAAAGCATACTTCTTGAAAGATACATAACTGCATTAACACAGGTTGGAAACCATCTAGCCTTATGTTGCTCTGTCCTAAAACACCCAGAGACCCACAGGCAGCTACCAAGACAATCCCAAATGTCCTCAGAGGAAGCCAAATCCTTATCTTCATTAACTAATAAGGTATTATTACATCTTTGTAGCAAAATAACTTCATATGTACATACATATGTATATAAAATAAAACTTGAAGGAAAAAGGAAAAACAACAAATATTTTCATATTTTCCAATCCATTAGAGAAGAAATTCTCAAAAACAGAGCACTGATTCTTTACAGAAATTTGAACTCAATTCTCTGTCTTGCAGCTCAGTCAGGTATCAGTTCTGATCCTTTACAGATAGTTTAAGGAGAAAAACACTTCGGGAAAGTAAGAAGAAACTACCATACAATGGGCTACAATTTAATCAGATGGAGGAACCTACTGAAGATATATTCAATGGAAGAAGATAATCATTATAAAATAATAATAATGTTGATAAATGATGCCCTCACTTCCCCAAACAGAAGTGTGTAAAGGCCATCTTTGCAGAGGTACCTAACAGCTGCGAGAAGAAGTTTCCCTTTCTATTGAAGTGGGCGATGCTGAAGTTCCAACAATTACTGGAATTTTGGCTGGGGCGGGGAGGAGGCGTGCGCCCTGCTTCCAGTCTCCTGGCATTCCAGGCCTTCTCGCCCTTTGTTCCTCCAGGCACTGTGTTCAGGGAAACACAATCCCTACCAGCACCCTTATGGGACAATGAATCTTCTCCATGGTGCTTCCAATGTGACCTCCAGAATAGAGGGAAAAATCAGCTTTTAATCATCAGCTTTGCTTTTGATGCAAGTTGAAAATAGACTCCAAAAATACCTATACATATATATACAATATATAAGATACACACACACACACACACAGTAATATCAAGATCAAGAAACTGATACAAGAAACTTAAATCATCTTCCTGTTAAAAAGTTAAGTCGTACAAGGGAAAACACTCTAGCAGACTCCTCATGGATGATCAACAGGTTCCTACTGCTAAGTTGGCAAGTGAGTTTTGTTATCACTGCTCTGCACTAATTTCAATATGTTACATCCCTTTAAGGCAGGGATGAGAAGAAGAAAACAGCACTTAAATGTTTAAAATATGAAGTTTTTTCCAAGTAACGTTTTGGAAATACTTACAACAGGAGGATAATACTGGAACTACAACACAGCAATGGCAAATAAAGTTTCCTGTCCCTTACCACAATGTTTATTTAAAACTTGAAAAAAAAAGTCATCATGCAGTGGTGTAACAGTTGCAAAACGGCTGCATTTGCATTATATCCCTATCAGGTTTTGCCATGTAAATTTAATGGAAAATATGTCTGTAAGAGAGACACAAGAAGGAACAGGTATTTTTCAAACAAGGCATTTCGAGGATCATGCCTTATATTTATCGTCCAATTGTTTTCATCATGCAATTTTCCTTTATCTGCTTGGAAAGGGCTTTAATGGAAGTAAATAAAAGGAGCAAATTCACCCAACTTTTATGCCTTCTAGATTCTATTATATGTTGTTGTAAGAAATGTAAATCAAGAGATTGGGTCTTAAAGTTTTATTCACTGTAGTTTTAATAGACCATGCCAATATTACTCCTATTGCCAGCAATGTCTCCAAGAGCACCAAATGAATACTAAGAAGGCTTACCCTGACTCTCCCTATGGAAGCACAGGCTAAATGCTCTCAATATCCCAATTGGATCCACATGAGGAAATTCAATATGGCTTCAGGGAATATACCAGCAAAGATTTTATACACAAGTTAAAATTGCATATTTCTATTCTTATAAGCCTGTCTAAATACATTAAAAATCTTCTTGTAACTTTTAGCCAGTTGATTTCATAGAGCTTGAGGATACAACAGTCTTATTTCTTATTAAGGAAGCTAAAAATATTAATTTTAAGAGTTGTCTAAAAATAAGGCTGCATAACTTTTTCCGCCCTTCAATTTACAATATCAGAAAGATATTAAAAGTTATAACTAAAACGAGTGGTAGTAATAAAACAAATGATAGGAAAGTGGCACTGCATTGAGCAGAAGGGCTTGGCAGTCAGGAAACAGATTTCATTTACAGAATTAGTTCAAGTTATAGTACAGACTTTAGTTACTTTTCTTATTCCATTAGTAAAATGATAGGAAAGAAACATTAACTTCTATATATGATTGCTAAATCCTGATCATCAATACTTTGTAAGGGAAGTGACAGTCTCATAACAATATTGACAGGTATACATGGTAACATTCTCAGTAGTATTTATATTTTGAGCTGTCTTTGGCATCATAAACTTGTCAAAGATTTTATGGCAGAACAGTAATTCTTTCACTGAAAATGAGTAATGAACTTATGATCACTATGATCTTTAGGTAGACACAAAATTATATCCTCCACAGTTACTTCCTATAAAACACCAGTAAATGGCAGAAATGAGAAACTACTTTAGCTACTGAAAGTCACTTTAGCTCAGTTTAAATATTAAGTGTAAAAAATAACTTACACAATTAGATACAGCTTCTGTCTTTCTGAGTGCCGAAGTAATCCAGTGCACTATTATTTGCAGTATAGTTCAGCTTTGTTGAATCTCTATTTTGGTCAATCAGGAGCAAAACTCTCATTTTGATCTCATTAAGCACCAGAAGCCACATGTTTGTTTTCAGCGTTAATGGCTCAGCCCTGCACACAGAACTGCAGCAGGAGGCACACTTGAATCCCTGCCACTTGGACAGAGAGCTTTGCAGCCAGGCCTTGCACAAGTTAATAAGCATCAACTCTTCAGCTGACTGGCCTGCCTTAATGACGAGCAGACTGTGCCAGGCCATAAGCATCACCAAGGCAAATCCTCCAGGCTTTCAAATAGGTAACCATTTTTATTTAAACATTTTACAGTGATTCCAAATGAGACTGTCATAAATATATGAAACTAAATCTATGCATATCATACCTAAGCATCAAATATCTCTTTATAAAAACGACTCAATATCATCAAAAGCACTAGGGTTGTGTGGATGATACTGAAGGCAAAATTAAATCTCATGAGCAAGTTCAGAAGGCTTGAATGACCAAGCAAAGCATGTAGTGGTAAAACTCTCAGGCATACAATGCACAGAGCAAGTCACCTTACTTGGTTTGTAAGTGATGTAACGCAGAGATAAGGTGACACTGGGCACATCCAGATCAGCCATGCAACATAATAAAATACATTGATCTACAAGCAAAATAATTTGAGATAATCGATCCTTACAAGGCAATGATTGTTGAAGCTGTATGTAAGGAAAAAAGTCAACATGTTGGGCATCATAGAAGTGGTTAAAACTTTTCTCCTACTCAGGAAACTTTTTTCATAAACAAATATAATAGTTACTTAGGTTTCCATGTAGGTCTAGCTAGAGTAGACTATTATAGGAGGCTTTGAAAAGAGGGAAAAAGCCTTCACATTTAATACATTCCGACATTACTCCCACTGAAAGCCACAGGAATTCTATTAGTGACCTCAGTGGGAGTAAGAGCAGGCTCAAATGGCTCCAGCTTTTTAGATTTTTCCACCAAGATGTCCATGGTTGGAGAAAAATGCAATTTCACTTTATCATTATGTGCCACCAACCAACAGCCAATAAAAATAAAACTGAAATTATTTTATAAGGGAGCAGCCAATGAGGCAGGAGTAATGAAACCATGCAACATACACCAGGGGCTGACAGGCAATAAATTGAAAGCACCATCATTCTAAAAATATATGCCTCTTCTGATTAAAGGTGACATATTCTTCAAAGCAACCATAGAATGTACCTCACTCCCAAAAAATACCAAAATCAGTCTTTGTCAGAAGTTATATAAAAATAACACTGGTAATGATCCCACAATTACTACTCGTCTCTCAGCACAGAAGAAGGAAGAACATTTTCCAAGTTGTAGATTC
>JAUBOD010000858.1:1367784-1385078 GCA_032353885.1 Nothura maculosa
ACACTGGTAATGATCCCACAATTACTACTCGTCTCTCAGCACAGAAGAAGGAAGAACATTTTCCAAGTTGTAGATTCCCTTAGTTCACAAATACACCACAGAATTATAACAGGTTGTTGGTGTATCCACACACTATCTCCAGTTTAGCTGCAATGGTTATGGAGAGAGCTGCTTAATCCTAATTTTGAATGTGTATTGAGGTTGTCAGATAAGAAAAAGAGAATAACATAAAAGGGCAAGAAGGCGTAAAGCGATAACTATTTTGCTTTCTAGATTTCATAGTCATGAAAATATATAGGTAATTAAAAAAAACCCATGCAGTGAAGTTTTGACCTTACTTACCACCCGTTCAGGCAAGCTGTTGGCCCTCTTCCCTTGTTCATAAAGCAGAACTCAAACATACGGATATTCCTGAAAAACATAAAGAGACAGATCAGCCTCTGAAAAGAAACTTTTGTTAGGATGGAACTAAAGGCTTATTAACTGGAATAATAGAACATTTATATGTAGAGTTTCTTTGCACAAACACTTGCAAAGCTGCACTACTACCCCTTGTGTAAAACAGGAGACAAAACTTTGGGTGGCCTCCAGAGTTACTGCTTTTGGACACAAAAGTTCACATCAGAGATTTCTTGTTTAGCTGGAATACTCCTAGTGTGTGCACATGCTTCTATTGAAGTCTCTGGATTGAAAAAAAAATTCTTTCCTATACTAGCAAGACAAAATAATTAAGATGTTTCTCCTTGTTATCTCTTTTCTTAAATTTAGTTATTCTGGACCATATGTGTTATTTCAGTAAGTTAACACTTGCTGGCACATACATGTAGCAGTGTCAGAAGAGAAGCAAGACAATGATTCTTAATAGCCAGAACCAACCACTTTGTAGTGTATAAGAGCAGCCCTCTACAAAACACAAAATAATTTTGTGCATAATTTTTTTAAAGGCACACACAGCATATGAACATTCACCATCTTTGCAAAAAAAAATAGTGAAGTACTTATTTCAATTATATTAATTACCCATTTACTAACATACCCATTTAGGGGCTATTTACCTTAGGAAAGAGAATAAATTATTCCCTCTGAAACAAAATTACTGAACACACCATAAAGAAAACACTGCCAAATAGTCACATTATCTCCACAACTGATGAGCACTGCAATAACAAAATGCTACAGGAAAGATATCCATAAACACCATGTATTTCTTCAATCACAAATACATAATTAAATATAACACTTTAAGAAACACGCTAATTTTGCCACCAATGTAAATGAGATTAAACTATGGTTCAGTGTAATTAGACTATTTTTCTTAGAAAAGAGACACAGAAATTACAGAGAAACTGATAGTGTTTCAGATCAAGATATATATGTTATTTGCTGCTTCTTGCAAGACAGGCAAAATAATAATACAGAGCATTTGTTTCCAGATCGCATGAGTACTGTCTTTGCAAAGCCTTGATCAACCTTTCTTTTTAAATGGGGGAGGAGGGGAAAAGCTAAAAAATCATATATTTTTCAACTATGCTACTTATCTTTGTTTCCAAACCACAAACAGATCTGATTCCATGTATATTCTACTCGTTAGACACGTATCCTCATCTAACCTGGAATACTGCTGAGTTAGCAGTATTGGCATTACAAGAGAAAACAGGATAAATCATTTGACCTCAAATATAAAATCGCTTTACACTCCTGAATTTTGTAACAGATTTTCAAAAATTAAAAGGTACCAGTTAATGATAGTCAAGAATTCTATATTACGATTATCACCAAATTCTCGACTACCAATAAATTTGGGTCAAAATACACAAACATACAGATAGCCAGTGTATATATACCCAACAGTAGCTACGCAACAACAATGCTACAGCACTGTTGGCCATCAGTCTTCTACTACTGCCTAGACTGCAGTTGTAGGACAGCATGTCCCCCTAGGGCAGCAATTTATGCCATCAATATCACAACTAACTCCTTCTTCTGTTGGGGCTGTTTTTTTCCTCCAGCTCAAAGACTGCTCACAAACCCATGAATATCAGTAACAAATGACTAACGCTCAGAGAATGAAGAGATGAGAGAATGGCAGAAAGAGTGTTTTATACCCTAGAAACTGATATTTCCCTAGAAAATACAAAGCTATCTGCAGACTGCTCCTGTAAAGGAACTTTAAAAAGTATGTAAGAAAAATTACTTTTTATTTTTTTCTTCCATTCTTGTAAGTCAGGGTTTTACTATCTTATGATAGCCAAATATTTCCAGCATGTGCTTTTCCCCTCCATGGTAAATTTCCTTTCTCATTTCATAATTTACAAACCATAAAACAACACTGCATCTTAATATAGCCATTCCAATGCCTTCCAATGCCAGGATGGCAGTTGATGAAAATTTATCTAATTAGTAAACAGGATGCTTTATTTATCTCCAGCTCTGATAAGTAAAATGCTTTTAAGTATTGCAGAACAAAGGAGAAACGCCATCACAAAACGTACTAGCAAGTAAAGCCACGTACATGGAAATTCAGTTAGTTACAAAATGAAATTTCATTAAAAGGGTCATGTTGTTCCAGAAGCAGCACTAAGGGAGATGGCATTGTCAGAAGAAATGCAAGGAATCAGTACAAATCCAACCTCAGGCAAAGCTTTCCCCCCAAAGTCTCATTTTTATTAGTAATTCAGACTTCACCTGCTGAGCTCTATTAAACATTTTAAAAAATTCATTTACTTTAACCAAAAGAACTGCAAACGGTGATAATAACCACAGACAATATTAAACAGGCATCAGAGGGAATATTACAGAGAGAAAAAAGAAATCAATAACTTTGCTAGGTTTTAAAACATTGCAGAGAATGTTAAAAAATTTTAGAAGGGCCACTTTAAGCAGCATGACAATTCTGTATGACACTCTAAAAACTTCCATTCTTAAGTGAAGTTCTTAAAGTCTCATATTAAAAAAGTCTGAAAAAAAGTATAGAAAATACCATTGAAGAAGATAAAGCACAAGCTTTGCAATCTGTATTTTCAATATAATGATAAAAAAACAAAATGGAATTTTAGGCACAATCCTAAATTTAATACTTTCATTATGCTTCCATAAGCTCTTGAGCAGGAACAGTATCTGTTGAAAAAAAGGAAACCTTTATTAATGCTGGACCTTTTCAAGGATTTAATGTTTCCATTGATTTCTTTCTGATGTATTTTTAGTGTCACATGGATCTAGTGAAATCACAATATTACTGTCAAGCTGCTTCTTAAATCTTACTGCCCGGGACTCCCCAAGGTTGTCATTTTTGTCACATCCAGGAGTCCACTGATGGCGAGAGAGAGCTGCTGCCCTTTATTCACCACAGAGTGACCTTTCCGTATTTTATATATGCTCATACTGAGATGCAAGTCTAACATCAAAAATGCTGGCTTGGAGAACAATATACTTGGCCTTTATTTCTACATTGGAACCATACAGGAGCCTTAAAGACAAGCATCTCCATCATTACTTGAATAAACAGCCACCTAGAACATCTCAACACACACAGGTCATGACAGAACACATGACAGAACGATGTGGGACTTAAAGGCAACTGAAGCATTGCTTTAAAAACAAGCTGAACCCATGAGCACATGATATCAGCATAGGAAATAATGAACAGGACTGTGAGGGAAGGTCAGGAGCTTCTGTGTCCCACAGACAGCAAGGCCAAGAGGCAGAATGCCCCAAATGGGACTCAGATTTGCTGCAAGATGTCACTTAAGCCACAAATACAGGTACTTTGCCACCTGTAAATGCTTGTGAGAACAATCCACAAGAAATTACAACTACTTTAAACTTCTACTGTGCAAGTCTCTAACATAGATCTAGGATACAATCACATATGAATCTTCCACATTAAGACTCCATTTTCCAAAATTTATATTTATCTATGTTGTTGATAAACATTTGTTTCTTTGAAGTTACATTGCTTGAAAAAGCAATGAGAAAAGCAATGAAGTATGTTCCACATACTGGTAATCATCACCTGATTGTTATCAATTACCATTCAGTCTCTGGCTCCTACGAGGAAAAATTCAAGTGTATGGAAACGTTCACTGTAAGAACAACAGACAAGCACAATTCTTGATGAGAAAGAAATAAATGGTGTTGAAACTTGCCACTAACCTTTTGAGCTCACATATTCTTAAAGCTACAAGGGATATGATGCCATTTAGCCTTGGATCCCCTTTTGCTCAGCTCAACGGCAGAACACTAGGGAAGTGAAGCAGCCACACAAGGGAACAAGCCTTGCAGGCTTCCTTTATAACCTTGTTAGGAAGGTTTATTCTGCCAAGCTCACGGTCCCAAACGGTCTGAATATCTCAGGAACCAAGCCAACACTCAAACTAGAACAGCAATAAAAGTGGAGTTGTATTTTTAATTTGCCAAATAAGTAACATGGCTTAACACTATTAAGAAGAGGGGGAAAAAATAACGGGAAAAGAGCACTTAATCTATTGGTCTGTCATGAGCTTGAACAAACTTCTTTCTGCCGGAGCACTTACTGAAAACTAACGAGTATATATTGTGAACGACTGCAGTAAGGACCATCTTAATAAGTTGCTTATAAATATTCAAAAGACCAACCATATTAGCAGTTCCCAACACAGTAAAGGGTGAAGGTCTGCTAAAGAACAGCTCCAGGCAAAGTGCAGACAATCCTAGCTGAGACCTTATGCTGAACCAATGCTGGCTGACAAGGGTACGACCTTCTGTGGATGCTGCAGCGATGACTTTGTTCCAGAACTGCCTAGTCACATATTTAACAGCTCTGCCTTTCTCCCCATAAGAAAAGTAAAACATGCTCATCAGATATCCTGTCTCTATGGAACCAAGTTATCAAAGAAGGGCTAAGCATGTTTATTATTTTCATGTTACAAACACATTCTCCATGTGCTTTATTAAAGACCAGCTATAGAGGTGAAGTCCAAGCACAAGTCTCGGTTCAGGACTTGGCCACCACACACCATACAGGAGGACTGCATGGATAAAAGCAAGAGGGTAAAACACAAAGCAAGTGCTTAGCAGAAATATAGCTCAATCCAGTAGCACATCCCACAGTACAGCAAATCCTAAGGCTCCTGAAAAACGTGCATGAATAAAAGGAAATCATCTTTGTTTTGTTTATCCAGTCTAACAGACAAGACAATTGTGAATTATTTTAGCAATTCCTTTCAGCTTGTCCAAAACATTTACTGCCTATTGTTTTCATCTTCCCAGTTACAGACATGCCAATGTCAGATAATATCTGTTACAATCCACTTGGATTTACTATTCCTAGCATCTGTCTCAAATCTAACCTATGGAACAATACTGAACAAGAAATGGGGATGAGGAGGAAAAGGGAATCAAAATATCACAAAGATAAGCAGGCAGTTATTTCATACTCTGAATGTAATAACAAATAAAAACAAAAAACCACACCACTCTGGGGCCCAAAATGTTCCAGCTGAGCTAAACATCGTTCCCTGCTGCTGTTACTATCCTACTACTGTAGAAAAGAAATTGTAAATATTACTCAAGTACAAAATACTAAATAAAAGAAAACAGATTATGAGAAAAACATGCACCTGCTGGTAAAGCTAAAATTCATCAAATACTACATTCACTATGCTTGAAAATCGGTGTTTAAAATGACATTTGGAGCCTTTAAATTTAAATAAAACTTTGCAAATTATTTCACTAAAGACAACAGTTTGACCATAAGTGTTAATTTCAGTGGATACAACAGTCAGTAAAAAGAGTTCTCCAGACTCAGGCGTGTAAGTGGGAATGCACAGGCAATCCCATTCTTCCTATCCGGAGAAATAAGATTCCTGTATTTTTAGCCACGAGAGAGGAGCTTATAACCATGTCTAGAGTTTCATAAATGCAACTGCTAATGGATTCCTCAGAGCTACAGCCATAACCCAGGCAGACCATGGCTCTCTAGCGAGCTCTGCCTTCACAGCTTTGCCCATATTGCACTAATGTGTTAGACTTGCTGGTGCAAAACATCAAAGGATGTCTTGCACCCCAGGAACTCCTTCCTGGACTTCCTGCCCTTTGCATCAACACGATCCTTGAAGCTTTGCTGTTTCCTGTACAAGGCGAAGAGAGAACTGAAAGATATTAAATTATTAAATATTTTCTTTTCAAAAAAAACACAGAATGGTTGAGGTTGAAAGGAACCTCTGGGGATGGATCAAGTCAACTCCTCTGCTCAAAGCAGGGTCAATTAGAGAACGTTGCTCAGGATGTTTTCCAGTTGGGTTTTGAAATTCTTCAAGGATAGAATCTGGGCAACCTATTTCAGTGTTCAATCACCCTTTGCAGTAAAATCTTTTCCCCCCATCAGATTTTGATTAAAATAAGACTTCTCTACGCTGTACTTACCAACATACGATAGGCTGTGTTGCCTATTGTAGTATTCTGGATCAATGGGAGCTACTTAAAAATCAATGAGTTCTGAACAGGACAATGAGCTGTATAACCATGAATTTTATTGAACGGGCCTGCATGCATTAGTAACGACACAGCAAGGCCTCAGGGTCCAATAACGTAGGGGTCTGGATTCCTTCATCTTCCAGTGACTGCTCTAAATCCCCTTGTCAAAGAAGGATCCGCAAAGCAGGCACACATTTTTTTCCTGGATATTTCATCTACTTTGAGCTTCTTGGTCTTTGTTATTGAATGTGACTGATAGATTATGAATTTAAATATATATATGCTTTAAATACTTAGTTTTTCATAAAGAATCTACTATTACTTTGCCTCCAAAAATACATGCAAACAATTATTCTGAGGTGGAATTGGGAGAAACCTGTATAAACCCAACGCACTCTAGATCAAGATCAGCAGTCAGACACATAATATCATGTCAAGTGACAAGAATGCACAAGCACTCTTTTGGGGAGGGGACTGCTATTAAAAAGACTTTGCAGTAACAATTGCTCAAAGACAGACAACATGAAGAGGCAGTTAAGTGTCTAACGTCTCCTAAGAAGTCAATGCTCTGCATGATTCCCCTTACAAACACATCTGTAATTCATGTGGTTTTTTTGAAACTACATGTGTAGAACACAGATAAATGAATAACAGGCTCTTAAACACTAAAATTGGGCAATTGCTACATTGGTGCATAATCCCTAAGTTTTATACTTGCTGGAAGAAAATTTTTTAGAAATTTATTTTCCCTATAAGAATTCTTCATCCTTGTGTAAATATTTTATATTCTGCATTGCTACTAAAGTCACTAAGTAATCAATCTTCTGCTCTAAAAATCAGCCAGTCTATTGCAGAGTGTGGTGGTTATTGTTTTAATTCCAGTTGTACTTATTTTGGATTCCCTACAAACTGTGTGCACCTGTAACTATCCTAAATGAGGAAGATTCTCCTAATTAAACTTTTTTCTTAAAGTCAGAAGAGTGACATGTTAACAAGGCCACTAGTTCTTTGAAGAATGCCTTAGCAGGTCAAATATATCTGCTTACAAGGATTTTGTGATCTGTCTGCCAGAAAATCTGTCAGCATTTTTGATGCCTTGAGTAACAAGAATTCAAGCAACAGGTATTGATTCTATTCCAATTGGTGTCACAAGTGGTAAACAAAACTACACTCTCTGCATAATATTCTCACAGATACGCTAATATAGTCAGTAGAAGGATGACTTAAATCGAACACTTAATTCCGTGTTAATTCTGATTCAAGCCTGCTAGTCTGCTGCATTTTAAAAAGCAGCACTGCAGTCTTTCAAATACTGAGACATAAAATGAGGTTAAAAGTTACAGAATGGATAGCTTTGCTTTCCAGGAGGAGAGAAAGAGGAGGAAAAAAATCCTTTGTATGCATCCCTTGCCTTGGTTACATCCTTCATAAATTTCAGAACATTTAACTTGTGAAACTTCCAAGTTCTTCCCATTCTTTTGTGGCACAAAGCATAAAGAACTGGCATTTATTTGTGTGTACCTGCAGCCACAGGATGGGAAAAAAAAAAAAAACTGTTTGCTTGGGAAGTTTTAATCCAAAGGAATATAAGGTCAAAATAATGAGAAACAAAAACATCTAGAAGGTTAAGGCTTCAAACACGCACAGTACTCCTGGCCAATGTTAAGGTTACCAACATCACTACCCTCCTACAGAGGAGGAAATGAGAAGTATTTGCTAAATATAGAGCTGGATGTTTGGAAGGATGCCTATCCTATTTGTGCATTCATCTATTTAATTATGGGCAATATAGCCCACTAGACAGTCTGAGGCAAGTGTGAATGTTCAATATTGTCTGAATTACACAATGTTCAATATTGTCTGAATTGGAGGCTGGACTCAAGTATACACCTTGGTATAAACAAAAACTTTGTATTTTTGAAACTCTGCTGTCACAAGTGCCTCAGTTTCTTTTGCTCATCTTTAGGAATATACTGATGCCTCCATATACTAATTTTCCACTGGACTCGCTGCTAATCACATGAACAACAAAATCAACAGAGAAGTAAGAAGCAAGGGAATATAGATGCATCTCCAGGCAGATAGCTACTGTATTTTAAGAAAACACATTTGTTCCAAAATTACTGGTCCCAACATGCGTGTTCTGTTCAATTTCATTGAGCTTATGTTTGGAATAGGAAAATCAGAGGACAGCAGCAATCTTTTAAAATGTGCTACTCAATTAAAGAGAAAGACATATCAGTAAAATGAAGAGGAAATTACATTCCAGTTTAAGGACAGAAATAGGATGATGATTACTATTCAAGAAAAAGAAATATCGAAAATGATGCAGATTAAGGGACTGCATAAGCTTCCACTGTTAAATTATATTTAAAAAACAGAATGTTTCAGCTTCCATCCCTAATATGGCCTCCAGAGAGGGAACATGGTTTTTTACTTCCATTATCTTTCTGCCTATGGTAAGGAAGTACCTTGGTCCTAAATCAGACCCACAGGAATCTATTAATTGCTGCTTCTGTTTGTAGTAAAATCTTCAATATGTAATTTACATATTGATATATCATCATTTCCTAGCATTTAACTTAACAGCTTCTCCAAAATAAGGATTTTATTATCTGAATTATGGACGTCGCAGACGGGGGTAGTGGTGACAGCATGACTTTCCAAACGAGTACAAAATATGTCTCTCACAGTAGTTGTTATTCTGTGTAGGTGTTATTGATTATCGCCATAATGGTCTCACTTTAGTGGCTGTCAATAACACACTGCTTGTACTGTCACACCGAATTAAAGAAGAACGTGACCAAAACCACGTGGAGAAGTTACACCAGCCAACACAACCCGGTCTGTGCTCAAAGCAGAGCACTGCCAGGTTAAGTCAGCATTTGTATTTGACACTTCACTTGACATTCTATTGATAAAGTCAAATGTGATGATTATTAGGCAGAAGAGACTTCATTTTAAGAATACCAGAAAATTCTGAGGTTTATGGATACAGCATACAGTAAAGTTATATTTTGACCACATTGCGAACATTACTCATTGTACTTATTGATCTGTAGAACAAAAATAAAGGTTTTTTGGGAAGGAATTTTTGCCATTTTACAAATCACATTAACAAAGCTTCCTTTTCTCAGACTGAAGGTTCTACTAGGAATGTGAGACTTCACTTATTTAAAATAGGGTTTATTTCTAAATCAAAGCTTGAAAGCAATATACAAGAGCTGTATTGTATTTTTTACTAACTACAAGTCAGGTTTGTTAAGTACTGACAAGTCAAACCCAGATAATGTTATCATTATCATGTATACCTTTTTTTTTCCTACAAATGCTGAAGAGTTGACCTATAAATAGGTAACACCTGGCGAACAAGAAATGCGCATTGGCACTGACCTTTCAAAACAGAGAAAGGTTCATCTACGAGAGGCAAAACATTTCTTATCTTCAGCAATTTAATCTTTAAGTCATTTGAGCCCATTGTAAAGGATCACTAAAACATTAGTAGGATTACATCTCAAAGAGTAAAATATTGTTAGAAGTGTCTACTCCAATAATAAGTGTTCTGCACACATTCTAGAGCAGCACTACAATAAACCTTGCATTTCCTAAAAAAGGCACCACTTTAAGCAGAACACCGTGTTTTTATAGTCTTAAGTGAAGTTTCCTATGCATCTTCTGTTGCTAATAAAGAGTCTTTCCTTGACAAGTCCTAGCATAACACTGTCAGTCATGCTCATGCCCCCTTTCTGCATTCAGTTATGTCTAATGCTTCCTTGCACTTTCCCATAAAAGCAAACCTGAAATGAAAACCTTTAGAGCAGCAAGCTTACAGATTCTACCAGACTGATATGTGAGTGATATTATGTACATACCCATGATAAGAATTTCAACCAACAGAGGAATTCACTCAAAATTTTGATAACTCTATAAAATGATTTTTTAAAAAGAGCTTCAATCTTCCACAATAACCTTATAGGTGAAATTTATGAAGGGCTGTCTAAAGAACATTCAACCCATCAATGAAAAGTAAAATATCCACCATGTCAGTGTTCTTGCACAGTCTGATGTATTCAAGGAGAATATTCCTGCTGTCTCACTCTCAGCACCTGAAATAATTGAGGAAACGAGTCTCCCTCCTCCATCCATTTGTTACTCATTGGTAACAATTGGTTCCTCTTTGGAGAGGCTCCTCCAAGGTGCCAGTTGAAGCACTTATATTGGACTTAGGCTTTGAAGCAGCCTCTAGACGAGTCTGTCTCTATCCACGATTTTTTTATGCAGTCAGAAGTGGCTGCATTTCCTACCTCGGGCATCTAACTGATGTGCCTGCAGTCATTATAGCCACCTGAAGGGTCACACATGAGATTCTCCTCCTCCAAGATAGGTCACATTTTACAAACCAGATCTGAAGTCATGCTGCAATCTTTGTGCTTTAGGGAAATCTCTGTAACATTTGGTATTCTACATGTTGTCAAGACATGTCTACATGTTTTTGTTTTTAACTGAAAAATGGACACTTATTCCTATGACTAACAGACATTGAAGTAATTCAGGGATAGCCTGACTGAGCACTCCTGTCACTCGCCTCACTTGCAATTACTTAATGATCAAGAATTCCATTATTTAGAAATAAAGCAGAAATTATCATTAGATAATCGAGACTAAATAAAGAACATCTACCATAATGAGAACATCCCATAGAGGAACCACACAGATATGCTTCCAACCCAGAGGCAGAAATTACACTCCCATAGCAAGCGAAAAACAGACAATTAAGTTCTTGGCAACAGTAGCTCTAACTCACTTAACACTACAACAAATGTAGATAAAGTAGGCAAATACATTGTTACGGCAACAAGTTAATGCAGCTTTTTTTTTCTTTAAGAAAAATGCATTTTTTTTTGTTTAAGAAAAATGGTGTTAGTACAAGCAGAGGTCTATACTTGAATGAACACATCAAATACATAGCTAGAACTTAGAAAAAAACAAACATTTCCACCAACACTATTACTGAGAGTGAAACACAATGCTGTTCTGGGCAGCTCACATTGAGAGAGTGGAAAGAGGGGGGGGAAAAAAAAGAAATAAAAATCGATGCTTTGCTAATTCTCCTCTGGGCTGACTCAATACCTGCCTTTTGGTATTCGCAGAAGGCAAGGCTTCTACTTATAAGATGGATCCAACAAGCAAGTCTCATTGTCTCATTAAAACATTAATTTTTAAAAATATTGCCAAGAATTAATGTTCCTAATATGGTTTTCAATATGTCTCCACATCAAGTTTATTAACAGGCCTTTTTATTATTATTTAACTCATGAATCTAGTAAGTTAATGGTATTCTGCTGGAGCTCAAAAAAGCATACCTGCTTTTGCAAGTCAGCAGACAACAGTGGCAATTTAGAGAACCGGTTGCCAAAACTAAGGTCATTTAAAGCTTTCAGCTGCTTCACTCGCATTATTCAAAACCTTGCTGCACCTGCTGAAGTTGAATTTAACTCTTTCTGCTCCACAAACAAAGCCCTAAGCATTTCTGCTACACAAGAAACCTTCACCATTTTCCTCCAGAATTTGCCTATGCTAGGATTGGGAACTGCCTGACAGTAATCAGATATAAGTCTTCCATATAAGAAAATTTTGCATGCATCTTGCCCTCCTATTGCTCATTTTAACACTGTTAACTTCTCAAGAGTTTTATCTTTTTTTAAAAAAAATCCATTAAAAGAAACAAAAAAAACTATTTAAAAAAGCCCCACACAATTAAAAAAAAACACAACACAAATGTAATACAAAGCCTAGATTCTGTGAAGTATTTTTTCTGCCCAGTACTTCAAATTAAACTATTGCTCAGCACCTCAAAGAAAGTCAAGGTCACTAGAGCTGCAAGAATTCTTACAGGGATTACTTCATTAGATAACTCAAAGTGTATCCAACTGAGATTGCAGGGCTTGCAATCAGTCCCCTGGGAAGTCTGCCCTCCAGAGTGCCTATCAAAGGCAAAGAATGATGCCTAATTCTATACACCCAAATTATTAAATCTTGAGAGAAAGAACAAAAAAAAAAACTTCTGAGTTTATGATAACTGCACATCGTTAAGAGCAGCCCCAAACTGATCTTACTCGCTTCTTTACATCTCGCTTGTGATGCTCAGCCTGTAGTTCTTCAGCACTGTGCTTCACAAGACAGTAAACACTTCACAGCTCCCCGACCATAAGGAGACGAACAGAATCTACTCTTAGGGAGGGACAGAACTGCTGGTAAGGTGCTAGACTGCAGCCTTTCAACAGCGTATGACAATAAGTAGACAACCAAATAATAAAAGTTAAACCATAAAAGATGCCTTGGCTATGGCCTTTTAATCATTAGCCAGCTTGAGATGTCATGTAAGCACTGAAGCAGCAAAGAGAGATACTGATTAGATAGCAAAATCTCAATTTCTCCCTGACCTACAAAATCATAAGCTAGCAGATTAGTGGCAGACTTGCTCCACTGTAGCTTATGGAAACCCTATTGCTGTTTTCAAAATAAATTAAAAAAAAATAAAGGCATGTGTGTCAGATGTGGGAACGCCATGATTAGAAACAACATAAACTGAGGCGTGCAGAGATTTTGACACTACATTCAAGCACCCTACAAGACAAAAATCTAAGAAAGAAACCAAATATATAGAGACCCGGAATATTGTGTGGATTGCAAAAAACACAGACTGTGCAATATGAATGTCTCAATGCAACAGAAATTGGAAAGCAAACACAGACATCCAGGCTTTCCTTGGGAAACTTCTACTACTACCAACAGCGTCACCACAATTAGTTTCTTGCTGCAGAAACCAACACTGAAATCAGTCACCTACAAACAGAGACTGTCATAGCTTGTGTCAGGAGTTTCTCTCGTTATTGTTGGTGATTATCGATTTCTGTGAAAGCTGCACAAAGCAGAGTACTATCACTAAGAAGTATTAAAGATTTTCTGTTTAGAGGGAGGAACAATATTTTTCCTTTGAAGAATGTTTCTCTAATTCAGTATCTTAAAATCATTTTCAGTCTCTCCCAATATTTTTCTAAAGCCTTTATAAGGCTGTAGTAACAGCTCTATGTGGCCCCATTCTTCTAAATAATTTTGCAAAATACTATTTCTAGTTTCTATGTACTCAGAAACAAATTAGTAGCCAAAAATCATGGTAAATTTCTAGAACTAATGATTCACTTCCGGCCATATAAATATGGAAGAGGGAGAGACATTCTACAGGTTTCCCAAACCTACCTTGCCTCTAAAATGGGAAAGCCATCTCTTATACTGAGAACCATTTCTTTCCAATGTCAACACCCTCTTGAGAACTCTGGAAACACAGTGAGGAAGTGGATTTGTCCAGCAGACCCTAAACCACAACCAACCTACCTCACTTCAACAACTGTTAGACAACCGCTGGATGACACTTATGTTGTCAGGCTACTCCGCCTGGGACCTGCGATGGGCAACCTTAATTTTGCATTTTCTAGTTTGCGCAAAAGGTCCATGCAGATGCCTTCATCTTCAGAAGTGAGCACTGATTCTGTTACTCTAGGTTAACTCTTCAAAGGACTTGATCTTAAGAATATGATTTAGCAGATCTCTTGATTGTGGCCTTTTAAAACCAGATTCAGATGGCCCTTACCTGGAACTAGTGACATTTCTATTAATGTTACGTAGACTGGATGACAAAACATACAACTCTGTAGCAAATACTATACATAATTTGATAGTACATCAATAAAACTAAGTAATAAAGCTATTTTAGGGGTCTTATAGTGTGGTCCTTAGCTAAGATTCATGTTTTCACACGAAAACCATTCGTGTCAATATTAGTATGCTCCCAGCATGACAGCTAGTATAAGAAAATATATTCAGTCATTTTCACTTTAGCCTAATGACTAGATATGAGCTCAACCAGCTAACTAAAGTTAATACATTAAAATATTTATGAATATTACCCATACATGTTTTTGTTATGTGCCACTTGCACATTTTTTCTTCCAAGATTGACTCATGTTCCAAAAGACGTAAGTACAATAGAGGGTAAAAGTGTCACAGTGCATAGAGAATCATTGGCAATCAGTGACTCTAATCAGGACTCTCAAAAGGATACTTTGCTTGATGAGTGTGTATATAAATTAATGATGAATAACAGACATTGTCCACTTACTATAAAATGATTAGCCATGTGCACACACCAAAATGCTGCTTCTTGCAAATGTGCCTGCCATAGGGCTGACTTGCCAGCCTTTCAAATAACTGGATCCTGCCTGTTCTCCAACAGTGCTGAAAAACAAGCACACAAAATGAGCAAGAGTCATCGAAATTAGGGGAGTTATCTATCTCGGTTACTATTTAAAAGGAAAGCCTGAGCAAGCCCAAAAAGAGCTAGAACCCTAGAACCTCAACATATGGAATCAAAAGCAGCTTTATAGTTTGTGGTTTTTTTTGTACAGCTATAAAATGTGAGAGTAAAAATGGGAAGACCTAACGAGTATATGAAAATTTGTGCCATTGTTTGTTGTGTTTAGTTTTGTTTTACACAAATTAGCTAAAATATCTAAAATATTTCAGTCAGTTGCTACTTTTTTTTTCTCATTGAGGGGAGCCTCAAATGTCTTTTGAGATACATGATAACCTTGCCTCAGGACACACACAGACCATAACCTATCGAGAATTTAAGAGAACAGTTGAGATCTTGTTTATTAAGATTTTATATGCCTTTTCTGAAAGGCATACAATGTTTACCTGGTTACATATATATTCTAAGTATTCTGTATTATGAAAAAAACATTTCTCTAAGAACACAGGTATTTTAATGGGGGGAGGGGGGAGTTCACTGCTAATTTCTAGGTGACTCTCTTATGAAGTCGGAATAGTGTAAATGAGACCAATGCAGCGGAAATTGTTTTCCTGTGCATGTTGGTGTAATCCTGGAATCAGCTTTCTACTCCTTTTGTTGAGAGAGGCAAGAAAGTTTTTTTTTAAAAAAAAAAAAATCTAGCCTTTCTGCTTTGAAAATTACTTTGGTGGCTCTTAGTAGCAGAATGCACATTAGACAAGACACTGTCATATTTTGTTTTAATGGAAAGGCATAAGCTAGTTGTAGTAAACAAATGCTGTTACTACTAAGCATGAGACAAAACTGGTGTCAATGATTTAAACCCACACAGTAAAATATTAAAAGCAGCAAATTATAAATCTGGTAGTACAAGAATTCTAACACAGTATATCAATTCAGACAGAACCAAAATCCATCAAAAACCCTGCAGAAATATAGTGTGTGGCATTACATAAAATCTGATATAGAAGCTTAGTTTTATATAACTGTTATATGCATGCAGATGGTCTTCAGGATAAAATATCATCCCTAAGCTGCAGTTTGAGCAAAATTTAAAGTATAAGCAGAGGGAGGCTTTCTGCCATTTCTAGTGCAGCATCCTAACTAAACACAATATGAATTTATCCTTATTTGTAACTCCTATCCATTCTTCCAATGCTAAAGAATTACCAAGACTAAAATCCACTCAAAGTCCCTGCAGTAGAGATGAAAATTAAAGACAGCAGTTTTTCATCAATTATCTCTTAGTATTACATTAACTCCATAGTTACATTAATTGAATTTCAGTTATACATGTTGTGAGAAACTATGGGATAAAAAAAATAAACAAAAAATAAAATCAGCAAAGTCAACTTTGTTATGATAACGACCAATGTCAAATACAACACATTCTATGCATCTCTGGACAATACGGGAGGATAAACTGCAGTGAAACTATGCAGTCCAAGTGTATTGTTCCTCTAAAGCTTCCCTTCTCCATGCATTCCTCTAGCCAAGCAATGGGAAGATAAACCCATTTGCCTAATGGAGCGTATAATTTAAATATTTCAGACAAGCCTTTACAGAGATGTTGCTTGAAACAAATTTAACAAGCATCCATCCAATATCTGGCATGCTGAGGAGCACAGCACAGCCCACAAGTTATTTTTTCGCCTTGTAGAAACAATGAACTATCCAGCTTTTTCGGTTACTTTAGTCACTGTATAGACGCTGCATTATTTCATATAACAAACCATCATTTGTTCCAAGGCAGATTAAACAAGAAACAAGTTATCTTTATGACACCACCTTGCAACATTTCAAAGCCACCAGAATTTCAGGTTTCACTACCTCACCGCGCAATCCTCCATAATTTTGTAAACAAAATGCTTAAATTCATACAAGCTTGAAGGGCTAATGCACTTCGCACAGACTGCAGCATTTCAGCCACAAGAAGACACAATCAGCCAATGTCAATACTCTGTCATGCAGGATCGTTATTTCCGCCACAAATCATTCTCATTAACACAAAATAGAAGTTTGTGGGGGAAGAACACCGTCCAGTTAAAATATTATTAGTATCAAAACAAAATTCCTCATTGCCCTAAAAGCCAGCGTAGTATTTTTTACATGCCGAGCCCCACATTTGGTGTGTTGACCTACCTAGAGCACGCAGGAACACCGTAAAACACAAAGTGGATGTTGCAGGAATTCCCTCCCGCCCGCCCGCCCGTTCTCAGCAAGTGCCCGCGCGCGGGCGGCAGGGCTCGCTGCTATTTGCGCGCTCCGGCCGGGCATTGCAGCGAGTTGCCCAAGTTTCGCAAGCGCTAATTAGGATTTAATCACGCACAGCAGCTCTCCGGAAAGCAGGACAAACGGCAAGTTACTTTGTGGGTAACGGCGCGCCGGGCTCGAGCCGTGCGCGGATCGCGCGGAGCGGCTCCCCGCGCTCGCTGCTGCTGCCGCCGCCCCGGGAGCCGCTCGGCGCCCGCCGCTCGGCCCCGCCGCGCGA
>JAUBOD010000858.1:1417725-1449738 GCA_032353885.1 Nothura maculosa
AAGTCATTAAGTCCTTGACATTATTTTGATAATTGTTTTCCCTATGATGTAGATTTCAAATGAATATTATGGTGAATAAGGATGTTGATAACCTTATTTATGAGTATAAAGCTATTGTTGTTTTGTATCTTTTTTCTTTGTGAGGAAGGAGTGGTGAAAGAAGTTTCACCAAATCTACAGCATCTGAGAGAATTCGAGAGTTAACCCTCTACATATGTAGCTTAACATGAAATGTGTAAGACCCTTCAGTAGAATTGTTTAGGAACTGTGCTGGAAACTACGATCGAATGTTGGGGTGATTCTGTGAAGCATCTGGTGCGTCTGGCATGAAAGCCGGCCCTGCTTTGGTGTTCCCCTGTAGGTCAGTGCTGTAGTGCTCAAAACCATAAAACAGCAGTAATAGGGAGCAACGTCTACTGCTTAAACTGAGGATACATCTGCATTGTGAGGGGGAATGGTGACAAATTTTGACTGTACTGAGGCCTGATGAAAGGAGTAAAGTCTTCCTGTGAGCCTGGCTTCCCATCTAGCTTTCCCAATTAAAGCAAGAGCAGCTGGGCAAGCAGAATAGTAATGCAATCTACCACTTTTTTCTCTTTGAGTCACTGAGCTGTGTAGCTGTGCTGTCATTTGGGGGTTTAAAGCATGTATTTAATGGACAAGTGCAGTCGGAAGGATCGAATGGATCATTCCCCTCATGACTTTATCAATAGAGGAGAAATGGTGCAGGACAGGCAGCACAGCTGGCCCATGCAGAACCTGCCTCCGCACCCTCACAAAGGTCTCAGCCGTCTGCCTGGGATCTTTGCTGAGCTCCTGCTGCGAAAAGAGGCCCCTAGAGGTACGAGGCTGATGAGGGAGCGGCCTCGGGTCCCCTCAGCGCCCGCGTCCCCAGACAAAGACAAAGCGACGCCTCGGAGCGCGGCGCCGTCATGGCCGCCTGCCTCAAGGGACGCGCCCTCCCGCCACACGCGCCGCCGCCTCCATCCCGCCCCCGGCATCCTCTCATTGGCCGCGCACCATGAGGGCATCGGCCTCTCCTGTCACTATTGGCAGAGCGCGATAACGTGCCCGAATAGAGGCCAATAGTTAGCGAGAGTTCAAATTCGTGACAGCAGCGACCGGCAACATAATTGGCTGGGCGAGAGGCGAGCCCCGCCCGCGGCACAGGAGCTGCCCGGAGCAGGCGTTTAAAGATGGCGGCGCGGAGCGGGAGGGGGCTGTGGTGAAGCGGCCGCGCCAGCGCCGCCCTCCCCGCCGCCTCCCGCCCCCGCGCCGGGCCCGGGCACGAGGAGCGGCGGGCACGCCGGGAATGGCCCAGGTGGGTGCGAGCCCCGCGGCGCCGCGGAGGGCGGGCACGAGCGGGGCCTACGCGGCCCAATCGCCGCCGCGCAGGCTGTAACCCCTGCGTCCCCGCGGGCCGCGGCTCGAGCTGTCGGCGGGGCCGCCCCGGCCCTCGAGCTGCCCCGGCCGCCGCCTGGAGCCGCGCGCGCCGCGCCGGGAGCGGAGGCGGCGCCGTCGCTTTGTGCTCCCCGCCGTCCATTTCAGCCGCGCCGCGCAGCGCGGGGGACGGGGCCTCTTCCCCCTTGGCGAGTGACGACTCTGGTGCCGCGCAAAGTTGGGTAGAAACGCGGCGCTCCCCCCTCCCCCCGCCACGTGCGGGCCGCCCCGGCTCCTTCCTTCTCGGCCCTTCGTGTTCTGGGGGCGGTGAAGAGAAAGTTGTGGCCTGCCCAAACCGCCGGTGTCTTCTGGGACTGTTTTTATTCGTGGTTAAGTCTTCTGTTTCTTCCTCCTGATTGCCCCTCTCAGTCAATGGCTCAGGTTTCTGAACTTTCTTATTTTTCTTCCTTTTTCTGGGGAAATAATGATCTCTGCCTTGTGCCTTTTGTCCGTAGCGTGGATTGGTGAAATAAGGTTTTCTTTTGATACGTTTTTAGGTATTTAGTACTGATTCTCCAGTTTCTGCTTCACTGTTTTTTTACTTGTTCCTTTCTGATCTTTCTAAAGGGAAATTTTCTACAACTTTTTTTTTTTTAAATGGTGGATTTACTCTCACTTGATCGTGCTTCCTTTCCAAATGAAAGTCTGAATCAGCTAGCTCCGTTTCCTGCACCACGTTTCAATATAAAGGTTGTTCCATTGACACCAGGTTTATCTGCAGCTGGTAGACCCCGCTCAATAAGAGAGCTAAGAGGCCGTTCACGCCTCTCCTCTTAGAGTGGGATAGAGAGCTTGTTGCGTGAAGCCCATTGGTTTTGTTTGCTCCATCGGTTACAGACCCTGGAGTTGGTTCTTTAATTTTTCTTTCCTGAGTATTTCTATTTTTCTTTCTGCTTAGGAAACTTTAGGACTCTTTAATGCTGGATAAAAAAATCAACTCGCTGGTTCTTTGTGTAGCTTTTTGATTGCTGGGATTGCTTTGCTTTGGTGGGAGGAGGGGTTGCTGAGAGGCCTTTTATGTCTGTTGCTTTTCTTTACAAGTGAGAAGCCCGTTGTTAGGTGAATGGTTTGCCCCTTCCAGACACTGAATTGCGGAGTGTTTGTTTAATTTTAGTTTTAAACTTTTTCTTGTTTCACCCCGTTAAATTGAAGCCATGTAAGCCCTGGAGAGAAAGGAGAGAAGAAAAGAAAGGCACAGCAATTGCCTTGCCTCTTACAGATGTGCCTTTCCCTCATCACATACTCTGCTCCTTCTGAAATGAGATGTAGCTCTGTTGGTTGAGGTCTTGTAAACTTGAGAAGTTCTTTAGGTCTGTGTGAATTTGCCATTGCTAAAGTCACTATTGGGCCCCTCGTGGGTTTTCTGAAACTGCCTGGATGGCTCCTGTGAAATGGTCGCAGCCCCTTTCTCTGCTAAAGCTGGTAGCGCACAGGCAAGGGCCCTCTTGTACATAGTGGCGATTTGCAGAACATTTTCATTTGGAAATTCATGTTTTGGTTTTATGGAAATAAAAAACATAATCTTACTCTTTTTGTTTGATTCTTATTCTAACATTTTGTACTTAAATTTATTCTTAGGATGAAATGTGTGTCCAAAGAAGTAGGTGTAGAGGGTGAGAAGGTAGATGATGGGGAGTTTTACTTTAGAGTTATGTTAGAGTTAAGTGGATTTTTAAGTGTGGTCCAGTGCATCATTATTTCTGCTCTGCAGAGCTGCCCTTTGGAACCAGAGGATGGGGGCAAGGACTTTATATTTGGATAGAAAATAAAGAGTTTGCTCAGAGGCGCTCTTCCTTCTGGGGTGCACTGAATGTGCAGTTAGCAGTTTATGGCAAAGATGCAAATACTTTTTGAATGTAATGCTTCTGAAGTCAGAATCTGTGTTTAGATTGTTCCTTATTACTACTATAGAGAGTAACAATGAAAATTTGTTCTTTAGGAAGCACACTTGAAAGACTCTGCTGAAACGCTGTTCTGTAAAGAGAGTTCCCTTGAGCATAGGCAGCACTGGTTAGATTTCAATTCGCACAATTTTCTGTTTTCTTCAAAAGCAATACCCTTTTGTCCATACACTTTTTTCCCCTTTGTTTCTTTTTTCCTCCTCCATCCATCTGTTTAGGCAGCAGTCATTGCTACACAGAGAAAAAGAGGAGTCCTTTTTTCTTTCGTCTTTGAATAGATATAGGTCTATAAGATAACTAGACAAAGAGGAGGAGTTCCAATATGCTGCTTCTGTTGGCAGCTTACTCTGTTATGTTACGTTTAGGTGTCCACTGTATCTATATCTTTGAGGTTACTTTTACTTTGTGATGCATTTTTTTTTTTAACGTGTAATGTGCTAAAATGTGGACTTTTTGTGTATTGGTGATAGGTGCAGTATGTTAGCTGTGCGTTTGTGTTTTCTTTGGTTCATCCATATTTCCCTGAATGTTTGGTTAATCCATATTTCTAGCTGTCTGAAGTGCTTCTTTTCTTTTTAAGGTATCTGAATTCTTCTATGAATAGTTGGCTATTATGAGAAGCAGGTTTGACAGTCAGCTTGCTGAATCTCTTATAGGAACCTCGTGATGGAACTTGTTAAGACCTTAGAATAAGATCTGTTCTTTTGGGCTAACTTAACTAAAGATTATAATACACATGTAAAATTTTGTTATATTTTAAAATTGTATAACCTAGTAGTCTTAGCCTTATTTATTTATTTTTTATTTTTATTTTTTTTTTGCATATGGCTGTTTGGTTATCTTTGTCTAAGCGCCATTTGGTTGTTTTTAACTTATACAGCCTTCTAATTCATCTTTTTAAGCTTCTATTACTTCTCTCTTTCCAGTAGTACTGGATATCTAAGGATAAATCATTACTGGCTTTTTTCAACCAGTAGGCATCAGTTGGCAAGAAAGTAGGCAAGGATTTATTTATTTTATTTATTTTCTAATAGCATATAGGAAGATATTGCAGCATGCTGTAATTTAGAGCTGCCACATGCTTTTTACTGCCCAGGGATGTGGTAGGTTTATGGCAAGAAATGGGAAAGCTACTTCAAAGCCATCTTTGTTTAGCATTTGTTCTTGTGACAGTTTGTGTACTGAATGGTAGTAGACAATCCCTGGCAGTGATTTGCTGTGCTGTTTGTTACTTCAAGCCTGTCAGGAAGGTAAAGATGACAAGAATTTTATAGTTAATAGTGCTTGAATGTAGTAACATCTTTTCTGCAAAGAGCAGAGGTGTAACATCAGAGAGCTGCCAAATCTTGGCAGATGAAGATTAATTTCTTGTGTTCTGATATTAGTGTTGCTAAAACACTCTTTGGAGTAGGAGCAGGGACGTGATCAGGGATGTGGAAACTGCATTCTGTACCGTCTTTTACAACTTGTCATAAATCATCTTTCTAAAGGGATCAGGTAGCTCCTTGATCTTATGATTCACTTAACAGTGAAGTTATCTGTCTTTCAAGCACACTGGTTTTAGGAGTGTTTGGCTGTGTAAATTGCTTCCATTTCTTATTTTACCCATCTTCAAAAGACTGTAAGATGGAAGAAAGAGATTACTTAGTCATTTAATTTCCACTAGTTACTGAATTTATATCATGATCCTTGACTCTTCATTAATTCTGAACAAAAGAAAGAAAATAACGTACAATTCTGTTTTGTATCTGAGGATGAGAGTAGGAAAAGATGTTGTATGTAAACGTATTTCTAGAGGTGTTCTGTGTAATGTGATAAATTTCAGGACCTTTTGAAAGTCTAGGGAATTGATCCCTTCTGTAGTGACCATATTATCGCCGCAGTTTAAAGTTTGATTAATTCATATACACAGGATTGCTTGTCTTTGGATGAGCTGCTTTTCGTTATGTGTGATAATTTCTTCTAATATATTCACAATAAGGAAGATGGGATTATTTTAGAGCTTTTATCAAAACGGAGTCATTTTTCTTAGGAGGACTAAGACACACAGTGCGTGTCAAGCTCTGTGTGTTGAATATGCCTTACATTTGGATGTGTAGAAGAAAATAAGGGTTAAAAAATGGACAGTTCTTCTGTACAGCATTTTCTTTTTAAGTGTAAATCACTAAAGAATAATGAGCTCACTTATGTTTTGTTTCCTTCCAGCCTTCAGGTAGGTTATGTATATTGTTATTTTTTTCCTGCTTCCGTTGTAACTGTGGACACCCCTTTCTGCCTTGCCCCAGTTGGTGTTTGAACACTGATGTAGAAGTTTGTTTTATCTGAGCTGGCATAGAGATACATAACAGAATTATGTTTGGCTTCTCTAAGTCCCTGATGACAACCTGGACATTCTTCCCTGTAGTCTTTAAATGTTGTAAGTGACACTAGGGACTCGTAGCTTCTCTTTCTGGTGTGTTTGGTTAGACTTTCCCTGCTATCTGGAAGTACTTTGAACAGAGCAGATTCAGACTGCTGATTTTCTTACAGTGACACTGCTTTGTTTCCAGCTAGTAGGGAAGGTTTAACCCCAGTTTGGGGTGGCACAGAGGGACTTGGAGAAACCAAACCAAAAGAGCAGGTAAGAAATTACAATTAAATGGCCTCTTCCTGTTCCCCAGAGGCTTATGGTCTTGTACAGGGGATAAAATTGTAACTTAAGAATAGGTCATATATAATTATGGAAAGAGCCCACTTAATGTAACAAAAGCATAATGTTGCTTAGAGCACATGAATGTTTGGGACCTAAAATGATCTCAAACACGACCTGTTAGATGCCTTTCAAAATTAATTTGGATTTTAACACTGTGCATTTATATCTGAATCTGTTAGGCATAACTAATAAGTATTCTCATAATAGTATGGATTGAGTAAGGATACAATATCAAGCATGTAGTAACTGATTATCTAGAGATTCTTTTCTTATATTTTTTCTTTAGTAAAATACTGCATTTCCTGTTACAGCTGCTATTGGAATTTCAAAAATATGTAGTGATTTGAACTTTCTGAAGGCCATCTGCCTTACAAATCATAGTTGTTAAAAGCATGACAGTTTTTTTTCAAATAACATTAAAGCTCGAACATTGTTTCTCTTGTTTTGGGTAAGTACAGCCGTAATACCAAATTATTTTAAATACCTGTATGTCAATAGCTGTTAATCTATCCCCTATGAAAGCCATGGTTAATGCTTTGCCTGACAAACAAGCAGGAACAGTCAGTAGATACAGACAACTGTGCATTAGCCAATCCTCTGCTGTGCACAGATCAGGAGATAGCAGTCTAATTTCTAATTCTCTAAATCAAGTTTTCTAAATCAAAATGGTACCAAGATATGTTGGTATTGTCAGTATTTGGGGGAGGGGTGACAGATTCTAAATTTCAAATAAAAATATGGGAAGTTTTTTTGTTTTGTTTTTTGTTTTTTGTATTTTTCTTTATTTTCTTTTGTGACAAATACCTTTTTTTCTTCTTGTAGGTTGAAAGAAGAGGAGAGCTGCTTGTCCAGTGAAGATGCAGTCTTAGTCTTCAGCTACTTAAGCTGAATGCATTGTGATTTCCAATAATTGAGACAGTGATTCTGAAAGCTGTCTACATTAATGAAAAGAACAATGTAGTCAGCTTAACTGAATCATCAGTGTTGCATATTGAATAGAACATGATAAACCTGGCTTGATGGACTTACGCATGTTAGGAATATAGATATATACATTTATTTAAAGCATTTTTTTTAAAGCAGTAGTTTCACAGTTTTAAATATGGAGAAATATGAAAATGTACCTCCCCTCCCTAATGAACCTGCAAGAGAAATGAATGTGGAGAACCATACTTGTCCCCCACCTCTGCCGCCCAACGAACAGCCTCCACCACCTCCCCTGCAAACGTCCAGTGACGCAGAGGTAATGGACGTTGGCTCTGGTGGTGATGGACAGTCAGATACCCCTGCTGGGGACACGCACAGTATCTGCAGAACACAACTTCTCACAAAGGGATCTGCCTGCTACAAAAGTCGTCTTATAATAGACCCCAACAGTAGTGACCAAAGCCCGAGAACTGCTCGTCATGCACTTTCAGTTCGAAAGTTCACCCCAGATCTTAAGCTACTTAAAGATGTAAAGATTAGTGTTAGCTTTACGGAAAGCTGCAAAAGCAAAGATAGGAAAGTTCTGTACACTGGAGTTGAGGAGGATTATAAGGCAGATACAGATTTTGGTACTAATAATGTCAATGGGGATTTGCATGTTTGTCCTTTTGCTGGCAGTAACGGTAAAGCTCTAGGAACAGGGGGTGAAAATGATGACAAGAAGGAAGATGAAAATGATACAGATCAGGAAAAGAGAGTGGAATATGCAGTTCTGGATGAATTGGAAGATTTTACTGACAATTTGATGGAAATAGATGAAGAAGGAGGAGGGTTCACATCTAAAGCAATTGTTCAGAGAGATAAAGTGGATGAAGAAACCTTGAATTACTCCTATGAGGTAAGTAAATCCATAATATTTAGTGGGGTGAGGGTTAAAAGTGGTTGGAAAGACATACGCAGAGATTTTCATTCAATACAATCTCTTCTAGAAATGTCCAGCACTCGAGTCAAAAAAAAAAAATCCAACATTTTTAGAGACAAAATTACTGATTTTCTGTCACTGACTACAGAATTTTTCTTTGGTTGAAAACTCATTCATTATCTTGCTAAAACTTTTGAGTTGTTTGGCAGCTTCTATAGTCTTGTTATTTAAAAAAATGTAAACAGCATCTTATATTCTTAAAACTGTTTGCATGTTTATCATGAAAAATACTAGTTCTGCTTATGAAAACTTGTTTTCTAATTTTCAGTCTTTTCTGATTTTTCAGTCTTTTTACTGTGATCACTGAAAATTTCTAGTTTCTCTAGAAATAATAACTTTCCCTGTGCACGGGGAAAGGGAAGCTCCAGGAGAGTGGTGTCTGATGCCATTTCTTTCAGGATGATTTTGATAATGATGTGGATGCTCTTCTGGAAGAAGGTCTTCGAGCACCCAAAACACGGAGAATAGAAAATGAGAAATATGGTGGTGAGAGTGATCACCAGTCTGATGGAGAAACAAGCGTGCAGCCAATGATGACCAAAATTAAAACTGTACTTAAAAGTAAGTTAGTGCTCACTAAATAAACATCTGTACATCTTTTTGGTGTGACATATGTACAACAGAAAGGTATGTAAGTAAATAAAAGCTTAGGATAGTAGTTTTGGTCTCATAGGGGGTATGTTACAGGTTTTACTGTTCAAGGGCTTCCTACCATAGGATGTGGTTTTCATGTTCCTTAATTGTGAAGTTGAAGGCGAGGAGTGCTTTTTTTAAAAAAAAAAAAAATTATTTAATGAGAATGTAGTTTGAATTGGCTTTTGGAAAACTCTGAATATTATTGCAGGTGAACACAGGTGATGACCTGGTTCTTGATACTGTGAAAATTCTGTCCTGGTTGGGGTCTTTTCTGTTTTCATGTTGAAATGTTTATTGTTGAAACAGTGTTATGTCAGTATAGTGTTAAAATGGTATATGCCCATGGAATCTGAAAATTGGTCAAAATTATTGTGACTTAGAAGTATATGTTATTTTATTAAAGGAAACAATGTTTTTACAGAACTTTTTTGTCCGATTTCAGAATCTTTTTATTCTCTGAAATAGAGAAAGCAATAAAAATAAAAATCTTGATTCTTTCTCTTTTTGTGACCTTATAAGGAGTTTGTACAAGTTTAAAGCCATTCTTTGTTTAAAGGTCGTGGCCGCCCTCCTACAGAACCTTTGCCAGATGGATGGATCATGACATTCCATAACTCAGGCATTCCTGTATATCTGCACAGAGAATCTAGAGTTGTTACCTGGTCTAGACCTTATTTCTTGGGAACAGGAAGCATAAGGGTGAGAACTGTCATATTTTAAAAAATACTTGTTGAGATTCAAAAAATTAGGCATGTTTTTGCTAATGACTGGATGATTTTCTGTTCTGGCAGGCTTATTTCCAGTGCTACTGCTACTTGAAAAGTGAACTTCTTTTTTCTTGAAAATATGATAACAATTTTTTTTAATTCCATTTTGAGAACAGTTGAGATGAGTTGGCCTTTGCTTTTTTTATTCTAACATATAGCTGCAAAATGTTGGTTTTATTACATTAGAAAGCGTATTTAGATAATTTATTGCATGAAATGTACTTAGATCACGTAGGTGTCAACTAGCACTACTGAAATTTTGTGTATATTTTGTATTTGCAGAAACATGATCCTCCCCTTAGTAGCATTCCCTGCTTGCATTACAAAAAAATGAAGGAAAACGAAGAAAGGGAACAAAACAATGACATAACCCCAAATGGGGAGGTATCACCTGTAAAGCACATAGATAAATCCTCCGACCTGGACTGCCAAACGGAAGAGCCAGATTCCACTGCTGCTGATTCGGGGCCTTTAGATGAGAAAGACCCTGCAGGGGCAGAAGCAGCACAAGGAGCCTTAGGACAAGTGAAGGCCAAAGTTGAAGTATGTAAAGATGAATCTGTAGGTAAGAATGGGAAGCAGACTTTCCTTGGCTAAAGCTGTGGGGTAGTGGCATTTGGAACACTTGCACTTTACACCTGGCTTGCCAACTGAATAACATTATTACTCAAGGGGTAAGTTTCTTTTTGTATAGTTTCTGCTATCCAAGTATCTGGCAAAACAGGTCCAGTTTTGTAAATCAATCATCATAACAGGAAGGAAGACATGCACACTTTGATATTTAAAGATTTTCAAGAGCCTGTATGTGCAAAAGTTTCTTACGCAAGAAAGAAAATTTAAGGGATTTAGTGCTGCAGATTTTACCTCAGTATTGTTCAATTAATCACTATCATAAGGATTGCTGTTATCAAGTATATATGTGTGCGTATTCTTGTAAATAAGCTTTTTCTATATGTTCTTTGTCTTAATTACGCCTGTTTTCAGTATAATTGGTTAAGGTAAATGTTACAGTTGAACTAATTTGCTTATTCACGCAATGCAGAATGAATCATGCACATACAATTGCACTCTTAACAAAAGGATGTCGATGCTTCAGCATTTTATTCATACGAGCCTGGCAGCTTTCATTCACTGTCTGTCAAAAGAAGTCATGCTAAACTTCCCTGCCCAATTTATAGAGAAACTCATCAAATTCTTCTCCAACTTTTTACCTGCAAGTACTACATAAAATTAATGCTGCTCAGAATATTGGTGTGCTTCCTAGGCTATTACTATTTGTTCTCATGGTATTAAAATGTAAAACGTACTCTTATGTATGTCCCCTTTAATCCTAAAATCATATCAAAGACTTACAAAAACAAACAAAACTAATAAATCTCCAATACTTCTGTGAAAACTAGGAATAGTAAAAACTTATTTTCCATGTGTAGCTCATGCAGCTCTCTCTGCTTAAAGATCTTCATTGTATTATTGAAAAAAGAGTATTCAGTGCATGATCAAATACAATTGTGTCTTGCATTTGAGATGTGTTGTGGAAGGAAGCGTTGTCAGGAGCGCTCTGTTGTTCGTGTACGTCTCGACATGCTACTCTTATTTTTGCTCATTATATCTTTAGAAATATCCTAAAGCAAATGCAGCTTTACTCTGAGGGATGGTTTTCTAGGGTGGGTGGCGGAGAAGAATATATTAAATTAAATTTAGAAGCCAGTCGTGACTTTTATTGAGCATCATTATATGGTGTTTCTGATGCATTGTTTAGTAAGTAGGCAGCAATACTTCTGCTTTCAGGAAAATGAGCCTTGTAGTGTGCTGTTGTTTTGCACTGTGTGCATTTCTTCTAGGTAATGAGAAGGTAAGTAAATGCTGAAGCAGAGCCTCATTTAAGTAGCACAACTATTATTGTGTTGCTGGATATTATACTACTGTTAGGGATTGTTCAAATCTTCAAGTGTCAGTATAAAATGTGTATTTTACAGTTTGCACAAACATTTCCAGCTTGGCATAGTAGTGAGTTCCCTTAATGTAAAATAGTATGGTTTACAGCACGTCCACAGCAGTGGAAATGTTGAATGTAATGCATCCTCAGTGGTAAATAGAGTAATGTGTTTATGTTTCTTAGACCTGGAGGATTTTAGACGCTACCTTGAAAAGCGTTTTGACTTTGAACAAGTCACCGTCAAGAAATTCCGGACCTGGGCTGAGAGGCGGCAGTTCAATCGCGAAATGAAACGGAAGCAGGCGGAGTCCGAGCGGCCTATTCTGCCCGCCAACCAGAAACTCATCACCCTGTCCGTGCAGGATGCGCCCACAAAGAAAGGTGAGTGCTCTCCGTTGGGGTTCAAGCAGTGTGTTTCAGAGAATAATTCTAGTTCTGAACTTGACCAGAAAAGAATCCTCTGATCAACTTACTTCTGAAGTTCTGTGCTCTTGGATCTATCGTGTTAGAAAGTAAAGGGAAAAAAAAAGAAAACTAGCAAAATACATTTTGTACTTAGAAATCTGCGGTCCTGGTAACTAATTACTGCCTTGAGCTAGAGTAGTTACTGTTAATTGTCACTGAAAACTCTCCTGCTCAGTAATTGAATGCTGCTACCGTTTTAGTTCTGTAACTATTCTACTCAGCCCCAAATTATGGGCTGATTACAAATGCTAAAATGATCCATATTAAAACTATAATTAAAATCACTAATTTAAAATATGCTGATGGTAGGAGATGACTGCATGTAGTTATGTATTTTGTGATGTGGACATTATATCTGGAGGAGACAAATTTATACCTATGCTGGTTGTGTAGCCGTAGTCTAACTGCAGTATGGTGAGACCTTGAAAAAATCAGCTTGTCAAAATATTTCCTCTTTCTAATGTGTTACATGCTTTAAGATGTGTGTCTCTGTGTGTCTGTGCATGTATAGGAAAATGATGGCAAAGTGAATTATGATGTTGTATTACCTTGTGAAAAATTATTTAGTATAAAACTTTTAGCTAATATATTTCATTCTGAGTTGAATGTTTAGAGGTGCCTTGTGGCTGCTTATTTGGGCTTTATGCATCTAAGTCATGTGATGTGTTCTGCATTTGGTCACATCCCACAGATGTCCAGTGAGACAGGGTTTGTGCTCTTGATGCATGGTATTGTTGCAGGAAAGAATTGGGACAGTTAAAAGATGTATTTCTCATTTGGTTTCAGGTGCAAAAATTGCTGTGCATGTAGTTCTAGAGACCACATAACTGCAAACTATGAACAAAATTGTTGACTTAGGTTATGATCAGTACACTACAAGTTTTGATAGAAATTTCTCTGATTTCTTTCTTAGTACTTTTTCTGAGAAAATGAGTTTTGGGTCTTAGTTATCCATGTCTGGTTAAACTGTGTTGTGTTTAACTTAGGCAAGACAGTTATCCATGTCACTTTAATAATTTTTTTTCTTAAAAAACAGATTACTTAGTTGTTTTTTTCTCTCCCTTTTCTTTGTTTTACTTTAGAGTTTGTCATTAATCCCAATGGGAAATCTGAAGTTTGCATACTGCATGAATACATGCAACGAGTCCTAAAGGTTCGCCCTGTTTACAATTTCTTTGAATGTGGTAAGTCTGTTAAGGTTTCTAACTGACCACAGTTGTTTTGAAGGACTTCTACACTGACTCTTGAATATCTTTGGAAACATAATAAAGTCTTAGAGTGTCTTGAGAGTGTCGTATCTTAAATTTCCATGATTAAATTTGGTCTTGCTTAGAGAATAGTCTATGTATAAAGTGATCTTGAAAAGTATAAGTGGAAACTGAAAGTGGCTGCATAGCTCTAGTCATTCATGCCACTGTCTCAAGTCGTCAACTAAAACTGTTATTACTTCAGTATTTATGGTGAAATTTAGTTTTCTGCAGCCTTCAAAAAGCTCATATGAGGAGAACTGCTTTGGTATGAACGTGAGCCAGTTTTGCTCATAGTAGTAAAAGAAGGGAAATAAAGGAGGTGGAAAGACTTCGAATGATTAATTTGAAGGGTCTTTGTGAAATGCTGAACGGGTGTCTTTTAGTAGGTGTGTGTTTTTAAGCAGATTTTAATTTTACTCTGTTAGTCATGAGAGAGGTAATTTAGTGGTCCCTGATGTAGGCTGGGTGATTTCTACTAAGACTTCAACCTGGAACTGAAGTTAATATAAAATTTGACAATGAGAATTCTCTATGTTTGTAATGTTTTAAATTGTGAGTTTTTAAAACCCCTTTTTCCCTTCCCCGCCGCTTCCTTTGCCCCACCTTTCCAGAGAACCCAAGTGAGCCTTTTGGAGCCTCGGTGATTATTGATGGAGTGACTTATGGGGCTGGAACAGCCAGCAGCAAAAAACTTGCCAAGAATAAAGCTGGTAACATTCTTTCCTTGCTTAATATTAACTGCTGAATTGCTTATCTGTTTTCATTTATGCTTCAAAGATGGCTTATTTGTAATAGTAAGTAGGATTAATTTTAGTACTAATGAAGGAAGATGAACTCTTTTCCCCATCTTCTTCCAATAAGATGGAACTGTCCTCTGCAACAGTATTTTTATGCAAGCTCAAGATGAAACAACTTCCATGGCACAAAAAAAAAAGAAAAATACTTTAGATATGAACTTATATACTGTTAATCTGTACAGAGTATTGTAAAAATGTGTATTCTAGGAGGAGGCAGGGAGGAGAGGGATCTAGAGAGAGAGAAAAAAAAAAAGAATTTTGGTTAGTCACTTGTTGTATAAGCACCTGGCTTATAACTTTAGCAAAATCCAAACCTTTTACCCTCTTTAAAAATAACACTTCTGATGGCTTTGGTCCTTTTTCTGTAGAACAATTGTATTATGCCAAGTGGCTTTTGCTATGCATTCCAAGTACAGTTCTTCAGTAACTAGTTCTAATTGTGTGATTTATTAAAAGGTACATAGACAATGAATAGCTTGATAAGAATGTATGCCTTTGGAATACCTTAGTAGAAATATCTTACCCCTAGTATGTGGGAAATTCTTACCGAGTCTGAGGATTGCTTAAAGCCTTTTTATTTTGCTGTTTTTGATCAGAATCCCTGTTTAAAGTAAAAGTAATCAAGACACTGAATCTTTTTCCACAGCTCGAGCTACACTGGAAATCCTTATTCCTGACTTTGTTAAACAGACCTCTGAGGAGAAGCCCAAAGACAGTGAAGAACTTGAGGTATTGTCTCCTTGCCTGATGAACATCATCATTGGAAACTTCTATTTGCACAAATGCTCAGTAACCTTTTTCAATCTTTTGTAGTATTTTAACCATATCAGTATTGAGGACTCACGGGTATATGAACTGACCAGTAAAGCTGGACTCTTGTCTCCATATCAGATTCTCCATGAGTGCCTTAAAAGGTAAGGGGAATAATCAGGAGCCAATTCTTTTGTGTATAGATGTTTGTTTGGGGTCAGGATTCTTTGTTCGTCCACTTGGATGCTGGTAGCTTGAGGATGTTTGTGGGCTGACCAAGCCTGCAGTGCCTGCTGTGACAGTAAGAGGCAAGGCACAGCCTGAAGTGGCTACTGTCCCTTAACTCATATTTGAGGTTTATGCCTCTTGTATTTTGAGATTAGGCTTTAGACTTGATGCCTTCTTTCTTTCTCATGTTGAGAAGGTTGAAAGGTCTTCCTTTCAATTTAAAGCAAGTTACTGGTCTAAAGCAGTACTCTCTTATTAATATGTCTTTAAATATACTAAACTTAAATATTATTCTACTGCAGTGACTGTTAAAGACAACTGTAACCATTTCAGTTGATTGTCATTTTACTTACCTTATGGTACTGCTTCTTGTGCTTAAGAAACCATGGAATGGGTGATACATCCATAAAGTTTGAAGTGATTCCTGGTAAAAATCAGAAGAGTGAATATGTCATGACTTGTGGCAAGCACACAGTGCGAGGCTGGTGTAAGTACAGTCCTTCAGTGTAATGTCTAATATATTCCTGCTCCCATTTTTTTTACTAATCATTTTGCCAGGTACTTGTTAAGCTTTCTAGCTCATTTTACGCTTATTCTGCTCTCCTCTGCTATCTAAATTTTGGTAATGTGAGTAAATACTGATGTTCTGCTAATTATGGAAGGTCTTGGCATGACACATTTTCTCAATTATTTTTACAGGCAAAAATAAAAGAGTGGGGAAACAATTAGCTTCACAGAAAATTCTACAGCTACTGCATCCACATGTGAAAAATTGGGGTTCTCTTTTGCGTATGTATGGTAGAGAGAGCAGCAAGATGGTTAAACAGGTAATTTTGTTTGATTGTAAGTTTTGATTGCATCTTGGCATTGTTCTTATTAAAACAAAGCTTTAATGATGCTTATTTTGGCATAATGCTGTTTTTCCCTGTCATGATAAAACAATGTTTGATGATTAATCCTGCTTTCTTCTGAGTTGATTCTCATATCTAGTTATTGCCAAAAACATTCTCAAGGAGGATAACAAGTCTGTTCATCTCATTTAGATTTTTCAGTCTGAAATTTGAATAATTCATTTAATAGTTAACTAACTCAGTTAGCTATGCATTATTACTTAAGCAAATACATCACATCCATTTATTTTCCATGTAATTCCATGTATTTGGGTTTTATTTTATTAAAGTACTGTTGTTGCTTATGGTTCTGTTGAATAGGAAACATCTGATAAAAGTGTGATAGAACTTCAGCAGTATGCCAAAAAGAACAAGCCAAATCTGCACATCCTGAACAAGTTGCAGGAAGAAATGAAAAAACTGGCTCAAGAAAGAGTGAGTAGTAGCTGTACATTTTTGTATTTAGAAACAAGAAAAAATGACACGTTAGACTTGCCAATTATTCATGCATTTTGTTCTTGTTTTCCAAAATATTTTATGTAAAGAGCAAATGTTCAAAATTTGATTTTTAGGGTAGTTTTTAGAGAAATTTTCATCCTCTATTTTAAACAGGCAAATGACTTTTTTACCTGCTTCTACCTGTTTTTAACACTAGAACAAATGAGCCTTTTACAAAGATGAAGATAAAACTTTTGGTAAAAATTTCAAAGACCTTTAAGATTGTATTTTAATATTGTGTTCTTGGTTTCTGATCTGTCTTACCTTTATTATTTTTCTCTCCAGGAGGAAACACGAAAGAAGCCCAAAATGACAATAGTAGAATCAGCTCAGCCTGGTAGTGAGCCTCTGTGTACTGTTGATGTGTAATGAGAAATCTTAAAAGTGGGGAGCAATAACACAAATGGAGGAACTAGATTTTCAACAATTATTTAAAAATCTGTTTGCTGCAGAATGCAAGATAACTTAAAATCCAAGCTGCTTCAGTTATGCATTATTCTTTCTGCATCAGGGCAATATTACATTTTTCTGTTTTATTTCCTTTTTTTCCCTTTTTTTTTTTTCTTTTTATACCTCTGATATGTATTTTTTAAAGGGTTGATCATAAAGATTGCTACTTGGGCAAATGCACAGAGAACAGGCATGTTCACACAGGATAAACTCAAGCAAGCACTTTTTCCTTGAAAGGCATCCATGCTGTTTAAAATGGATGTATTTTAAGGATCAAATTCAGAATATCTATGTACAGGTTGAAGCTGATACTATATATATATATGTATACATATATCTGAAATATATATACACCTTCTGTATGAACATGCCTACAACTATTTTTGTGAAAAGTTTTGTTGCATTTCAGCACATAATAATATGCACTGATAAGACACTTTGGTGACAAATACCTGAAAGTGATGAGCAATGTTCCTAATGCCATAGGATTAGGCCAGTAATGCTGTTTCCTTTGTTTGTTCTGCCTCCTGCCAGGTGTAGCTATTCAAGATCACAGTAGGCAGGTCTGGTTGAGGGGTTTTTTGGGGGGGCGGGCAGGAGGGAGGAAAGATCCATTTCTTTTTCTTTTTTACTTGAAAAGAACAAGTGTACCCAGTAGTGTTATGAGCAACAAGCTAGTTATTCCAAATTGTTGGGCTTTATTTTAATTTAAAAGAATTTATGATAGTTTACGGATCAATGGAAAGGGGAAAATAGGGTCCTATGTGTTTGATTAGAGTAAAAACTCGAATGAAGTTGGCCACTTGAAAGGCTTTTTCAAAGCTTAGAGCCAAAATGTAACTGAAGATGAATGACAGTCTGAAGGTATTTGCCAACGTGGTGTTTAAAGATGTTCCACTCCCTCGTCCCAGCAATAAAACAGCTTCTCATTTTTTGGAGTCAGAATATATCTGACTTGATGAATCAAGTCTTAACTAATTTGCACCATAAAAGCAGGAATTTTAAAAGAACTTTGAGAAATCTGAAATAACTGCAGCAATTTTACATTTTTTAAATTGTTTTTACTTTTTTATTACATTTTAGTTTTTTGAAGAAAAAGTGTAACTTCTGCAATGAAAGTTAGAATGTAGATTTGGAATACAGCATAGAGTAAGAAGTAGAATGAGACCGTAACAACTTGTACTGTTTAACATGAAATCATGAATATGCAAGTATTTTAAAATAATACAATCTTAGAAAAGAGGCAGTACTCACTTATGTCATATGAGGCTTTAATAAATTAAGCACAGAAGAAATACTTTGGGCTGTAGCGAAAGCACTGCTGCTTGTTCAGTGTAGTTTTTGTTTTTGGGGGGGTTGCTTGGTTGTTTTTTCTCCCCTCTTCATTTGGGGTTCCTTACTGGGTGACGCACTAAGTCTTGTCTTACACCCATCGTTTGTGGCTTCTTTGCTTTGCTCTTCAATAAAGTGAACACCAAGGGCTGCTGAAACTCCAGGGCTTTGTGCAAGACCTGTGAGTTGTACTGCTACATTTCACACTCTGGTGAGAGCAAAAGAGGTCAGTTCTGTAGAATTGCTGCAGCTCCTGGTACTTGCCTGGATAGTGACTTTTTTATTTTATTTTTTAACCTATGTTACCTGTAGTGTATTTTGCAATATAATTAATTGTGCCTACTGGATTTTAACAATATTGGCATCAGTGTTGTCAGACCTCCTTTATTATCAACTCTCTTATTTTGGAAATCTGTGGATTTGGGTTTTTCTGCCAAGCTCTGTTCTGTAATATGTTGCTTATCCTGCGTGAGGTTAGAGGGGTGTTTAAACAAGTTCAGAGTTTCACCTGTTTCTCTATTTGAGCCATGTGCTCAGAGCTCTCTACCAAGATGAAGTCCCCCATTGTTCATTATTATATTTAGCTTTTCAGTTCTGCAAGTTAGTCCTGTTAGTACAGGATACACGGGTAGTTGGAAAACTATTCACAAACTATTATTTAAACAAGTGGCCTATCTAAAAAAACAAAAATTAGAAGAAAAAAAAAATACTGCCTCTGCTTTTTGTTTTTCAGTGTAGCTTTAATAAATCTCCATCTTTAAAAGGTAGATAAAACTGGTGCAGTACTGACAAACAGTGATTGCTGTTTGTCTCTCTCTCTTCTTAAAGACAGGGCTTATCTTCTATGCCTAAATGTATTAACTGTTAGGTAGGTTTTATTTTTGCTTATGTCTTTTCAGCAGGAAAATCTATACTTGGGATAGACAAATCACCCTTGTAGGTCTTTATTTTTCTGAAATCAGAATGTCAATGTTTTTGCAGGTCACCTGCAGAATATCCATAGATGCCTCACTTTGAAATTTGTTTTTATTATTTTTAAGAGGATTGTTGTATTACCTCAGTCTGCCACTATCTGAAATCACAAGGTGACCATTGCCCTTAATTAAAACATCCAGAGATTTCATTGTGAACCAAAGTCTAGAAAATATGCATTCTAAGAATAAAAAATAAATAAAAAGGATGGTATTAGACCTTGCTGCAGCCTTTAACTGGAGAGATGTCCAGAAAATAGCGCAATAACTGCTGGAACAAACAACTTAACTGCTGTTTATTGTCATTGTGAAGTATTCTTGTGTTTTAATGTTTACTATTGTTTGGAGTGTAACAGTCTTGCATTTGCACATAAGCACGAGCTGCTGTGATAGAGGATAGATCGTTGCATTAACTTCAGCTTCTGCATGAACACTTACAGTGTGATTCAAGATGTATCCTAAACTTGTCTTGTAACTCTTGTGTGTTTTCTAGGTAATCGGCTGTAAAGGTTTAGATCTTGATTGTATGAATGCATAAAACAACTGCTGCTTTTGTCACTGATACTTGTTCTTTATCCCTCCCGTATCCCAGGAAAGATGGGTATTTTTGTAGGGATGGAGTGTCTTTTTTAAGAACAGGTCCATCCTTTAGGAGTTGGACAGTTTTTGCTTTGCCTATTATGTGCTTCTCGACAAAAGTGTGGTATATTGACTTTAAGGGTTGAATTAGTGTGCATTCAAATCTCCATGGTACTGATGGAAAACCTACTGTGACTTCCAGTGAATAGTCAGATGCTACCTATTTAAACACCAGTCATTCAGCTTTTTCTTACATATTTATTAAACAAAACTGATGAAGTAGCTGGGTACTCAGATGCTTGGAAAGACTATTATGCATAAACTTACCTGTTGTATGTAAACTTCCACTTCTCTGTGATGCTGTTAGGCTACATACAAACCGGCATATTGTAACATCAAGTATTTAAAAGCCTCCTGACATCCTCTTAACTCTATAGATTGTACTTTGATTCTGGAATAAGACTCGGAAAGTAATGTCAGCCTCCCTTCCCGTGGGAAGCTGCGCGCAGTGCCAGAAGCCGTGCTGTTCTTAACCAAATAAAGGATCAGTTGCAGTATTGAGGTATGTCCGAGAAGGGAAAGGGAAAAACAAAATGCAATCCATTCTTCTTGCCCAAGTAGATAACAGTGGTTGCTGTATGAATTGTATTGGGTGCAGTTGCTTGATGCCAGTGCTAAATTAGTACAACTATAAAGCCTCATTTTCACTGAGCCTCTGCTTGCTTTTTTTTTTTCCTGCACAATCATATAAGCCTCTGTGTTTGGTCTTTTGAGTACTACATGTGTATTTTTCAGACAATTAGTTTTGAGCAATAAAGTTTGTTATTATAAAAATGCTGCAGTCTGATCAGTATTGTGATAAAGTACATATATTGAGAACAGGAGTTCTTTTTTTCATCCATACCTGTAGGTGATTTTAAATAGAAATTGTCGGCACTGGGTCACTGATTAGGAAAATGTTTACTTTTTACCAAAAAAGTGATAAGATATTAAATTTTCACCTGGTTAAAGATCATGTGGGATGAAATTGAATCAAAGTTGGGGTTTTTTTTGTTTGTTTTGCCTCTTGGATCAGTTTTGTGACTTCAGTAGCATCGCAGTGAGAAGCAACACAATCTAAAGCTGCAGAGGGTTAGTAGTGACTACTGCCTCTGTACTAACAGTTTTTTGGTCAGCGTGCATTATATGCAGATGACATGTTGAATTAACCTGAATTTTGAAGTGGTAATTCCTTGTAACAGTTAATGCTGTTGTCCATTTTGCATTGTGCCTCGTCATCTCTTAAATTAGTGCTAGGTGCAGAACAGCTGTATGCAAGGGTGAAGCCTGACTGCTGCACAGCTTGGGTGCCTCCCGCTGCAGCTCTGTGTTCTCCCTGGCTACTACCCTGACAAGCAGTGGCTTAGGGTGCTGGGTCTGGCACTAAGTGCTGCTCACTGCTGGCTCTGCTGCTTGCGGCCTTAGTGTCCTCAGTACATGCTTATTCTGGTCAGATTTTGCATGTTTTTGTAAGTTAGCAGAGCTGCAGGAAGTTACTGAGGGGCCTCTGAACAAGAGCACTTGCTTTGGAAATTAATGCTGCTTTCAGACTAGTCTGAAATGTCTTCCCAGCGACTAAAAGACATCTCTTCAGTCTGCAATGTCCTCCCAGCTACTGTGTTGCTTAGTTCTTAATAAATAGAAGCTATTTGATAGCATTTGATTAAAATACAGGATATGGGTCTCAAACTGGAATTATGTTTCACTAAAGCAGCTTAACTTTTTTCAGAGTTGTATGTGTGAAAGACCTTAATTCAAGCTATGTTTCAAGTGTTGGAGTAGTACGGCCACTGTATGTATTACTTCATGCACTTAAGTTTTCTTAAAGGGTAGTAGGAAAAAAATGGGTTTTGTCCTAGTACTACATGATGAAATTCTAGATAGTATTACAATAAAATAACTTGGAAAACTTTGCTTCTGTGGCGTAGAGAGATTTATTACCATGATTTTACAGAAACAATATTACCAAAGCACTGCAGCACAAATAGCTTTCTAGAAAGTGTCCATGTTCTAGGTTGATTCACTCTCTTTGAATGCAGTATCTGTGTCTGCAGAGGTTGCCTGGCTTTCATCAGCCTTTGCTGGGTCGATACTATCCAAGCTCTCTGAGTCACATCCTCCTTGTGGGACCTGAGCAGCATCGAGCATCGCTCCAGCAGCGGTGCCGTTTGCATATTCAACCCGTTCAAAGAATATCAGTAATTCACAGTGCCTGGTTTGAGGGAAGAGATCCACGGCCATCGCTTTAACTGGTCGGAAAGCGGCTCCTTTGACGCGGTTGGATGGGGCCCGGCAAAGACTTGATGGGAAGGAAAATAGAGGAGGGGGAGAGAAAAGCCCAGTGTCAATATTTCAGCATGCTGTTCACCACTCCTCCTCTTTGAGAATTTTTGCTTTTCAAATCTCATTCTCTAATGAGGTTACCTACCACCCCACTGTTGGGACTCAGTTTGGATCAATATAGATGCTACATAGCCAACCATGTATGCTGAGGGGTAAAACTCTAAGCAAAATTCCTTGAGACAGAAAAGTACCACCCTTCACCCTCTTTTCCCCCAATTTTTCTTCTTGGGCATTTATTTAGTTGATTTAATACAAGAAATACTCACTCTACAAAGTTATTCATTGCAGCTTGGGGATTGCAGGATACATAAATGAGCTTCTTGAGATGTTCAGCTCTCCTAATTGCAAGAATTACCTTAGAATCTAGATGAGCAAAAGCAGAGGGAGATGTTTGGTACTGTTGCAAGCAGCAGCGGATGTGCAGAAAAACTCCCAAGTTAAATTTCCCCAGGAATGAACACAGTGCTGCTTCAAGTAACACTTGGAACTCTCCCTCTCACTGTATTCCAATTTATACTCAGTGGTGCTTTCTTAGGCATTACAGCACTAACTACCCATTCAAAGAATGGACTTAAAGAAGGTAAACTTACGCAGTCCTGCTCGTGGTGGATCTACGATAGTAATCAGGTTCTGGGGAGCTAGTATATTAATTAAGGAAGGGACAATATCTTCAGCCTTCCCACAATAAAATTCAACATTATTCAGTTCTGGAAAAAGAAAAAAATATACATTGGAATGTTTCTCTAGTCAAAGCATCTTTTAGACAACTCGCGCAAACTGTAAATTTGTGTTTGATGCCTTAGAAAATACATGTCTGCTTTAAAAAGCAGTGGTGCTTCAGATAAAAAACACTAACTTTAGCATTTTCCAGTATCTAGAAACAACACAAAACTGGCTACCATAATGTTGTAAGGGTTTTGCTTGGTTTGACATTTATATTGCAATGTTCTGGGGGGAGTATATATGTAGCCCATATATATAGGCTGTTAGTCAAGAGGAAAATGGGTCAGAGAGACTGACTGGCTCTCTATTTTTGAGAAAGATAAAATGGTTAAAATAGACCAGATGACTACTGAGAACAGCAACATGGGACAAAATGTAGAGGACCTAGATGTGCAGCTACTACAGTTCTTAACAAAGAAAGATCTTAGCATTTAGCTTAACCAACCGTTCATCTGGGCATTCACCCTGGCATCCTGCACAGCTTCTTGGCAGAGTTCAACTCCAATAACTTTCTTTACTTTCTACAAAATCAAGGGAGAAAGAACATTTGATAAATGTGTGTTTGTTGTCACTCACCGCATTCTGCAATTACCTACTACTACTCCACTAACTTTGACTGCTTGATCAGAGAAGTGCCAGGAAAAAAAAAAAACAGCTCAGAAGGGACCTGTGCAAATAGGGAATTTTCAGACTGGAAGTGTGGGATGAACACTGCTTATCCCAGCCTATACATGGCAGGCTCCAGTTATGTCACGGGGTTTCTTTTCTGGGGCCAGACTTCCCTAAGTGCTCCAGCTTAAGCTTTGGCCATGATTTGGCTAAACACTTGTGGGCAATTTCATTAGAAATGAATTACATTGAAGATATGATGCATTTCTTCAAAATACATCAGGTGTTTGCTTTCACTACAAGCACAGTGGAAGATCTGAAATAGACTGTTATATGTAGGTTTCTGTCCAAAACAAGTTACCTTTGCCAAAGAAATCCCAATAGTTCCTGTACCACAGCAGATGTCCAGCACAGTACTCTCTTGGTTCAGCTGGGCCCACTCTCTGATGGTGGTGTACAACACTTCTGCAGCCTCTGTATTTACCTGTAAAATGGCATTTTAATTCATTGAATGCCTGTATGTTTTCCACAAACAGCAAATGTGTTTCAGTGAGTCTCAGGAACGCGTTTGCCTTATTTTTAAGAAACAAGTCAACTTTGCATATAAAACTATAATCATATCCAAACGAGCTAGACCAACACGTGTTAAAGAGGCTGCCATCCCACATCTGGAGAATCTCAGAGATTTCTCTCTGAAAAGATCGTGTTTTGGTATCTTGTGTTCTAATAAAAACACCTTTTTTTCACAGTACATAAGTAATTTTGAAAACTAGAGAGGAAAACAAAAGTCAAGCAAAAAGCTAAGTAGTAAAGTGAAGTTTGGACAGTCAAAAACTTCCTCTCCTTGAAAACAAATATAAATACTGAACATTTGAGAAGACTGCAAGTATGATAACACACTTCAGCCAGCTTTTTTTCCACCTTGTTTGCAAAGCTGCTTTTAAAAAAGTGCTGTAATTACACCTTATTCTTCAGTAGTGTAGACTAAGGAAGTTTTCCAAACCAGTGCCTGGGGATCAAATGTATACTCTGTCTGAAAGGGCAAGAAAAGCTACTCAGAAAGTTTATTCATCCCACCAAATACAAGAAAGGTTAAACAGCTCACTATATTATATATTGTTAACACCACGTTAGTCGAGCTTTCTTTTCCTTAAATGTAATAATGCAAACAGTTAAATTAACAACTTACTTGAAAAAATGCATGAGGAGAAATCCTAAATTTCAGGCCAAGAAGTTCTTCATATATGTACTTATCACCAGCCACGTGCTCCAAGGGCAAGTCTTCTAGATTGGGAGATTTTCTGGAAGAGGAGGGAAAGAAAAGGTAGCGTGTGTTGGTAAAACAGTTCTGCTGTTTTTTGTAAGGTACACAAGGAAAAACTGTAGAAGTAGCACCTCTAGCTCTCTTGTAAACAGAAATTCAGACACCATGAAAATCTCCCAAAGCAAAGCCAAAACCTCCCCTACCTTTGGCCTTCTTCCACAAAGTAGAGAGAAGTCACCCCACTGGCCTTTCCCATCCCTTCTGTGAAGTACTTTGCCAGAGAGATTTTCAGGTCAGCAAGCTCTTCTTTACTTAATTTCTAAGAGTTTCATACAAAAGGAAGGAGAATAATAAACTTAAGAGTTTTTTTTAAGAAATAGGGCTATTTAGTATATGCCTTCTACAGAAACATTAAACTTGTTTACTTGTCTATATCAAATTACTCTAGATAAAAAAAGAAAAAAAGCAGTGATGCAACAATACAAACTAATGGCTCTATTTTTCTTTCAGCATAATATTCATAAAATCAAATATATGTAATTTTAAAGCTGTATGCCTAGGCTGCACATTATATATCATTTTAAGTACCTGAGGGTTAAAATAAACAATTGCCATAATGTGGTTGTTCCTGCTGGTTCGGACCGTGAGCTGTTTCCAGTGACCTTCATAGGTTTCTGGGCTGTAAACTGAGTAAGGAGTTGACCTGCAATTTTCAAAAGCTCCGTTACCAAACAGAAAACTTTTATTTTTGCAAGACATTCAATAGTTTATTTACACAAAAGTAGGAAAAAAAATAAAAACAACCAAAACCTCAGACTGACAAACAGATCCTGTCTCCTAATACAAAATAATCTGCCTCTAATTCTCATAATCCCTTTTAACTAAGCCAAAGTTGTTGATAGGATGCGCACAACTTCTTCCCACATTCAGAGAATGACACAAGTGATTTAAAAATGCTTTCACATGTGTCTGTGGATTGTACCAAGTTTAAACTTCTGATCTTCAACCTTCTTCTTGGGTTCTCAATATTTATGGATTTAACTTTGTTGTCTTTTTTGGAAAGCATTACTACTCAGAAATTTATTGTGTTTACTAGGATGATTTCTCTCTAAATCAACCAAGCAAACAACTGACACTCGTTACTTATCTTTAAAAAAAGATTTTTATGTGAGTACTGCTTTCTTTACAATTAGTGGATGAAGAAGCTTTCAAATATTAGATATTTTGCATTGTAGACTTAGATGTCTGTCTAACCATTTGCAGTAAAGCTGTGCTAAACTGGTACCCGCCTCTCCATCTCAGAAGAGCTAAGAAGTGACAAATAACTGGTGATCTAGCTGCAAAATGTAATTGCTAAAGCTTGAGACTACCGTACATTAAGTCTTAAAGCTCAGAAGAAAAACTAAGTTTCTCAAATATTTCATTTTATGATTTTGAGTATTTAGAGATCAAAACCATTACAGAGAACTCACTTTATCAAAGGCTCACCTTATGTAGTCTTGAAAAGCTTTTACTACTTTTTTGGCAATAGCAGGAATGTGAATAGTGTCAAATGGCTCCACTACAGCACAAGTACCACCCTTATATTTGCCAAGACGACAACCCACAGTTTTGTCTTCTTGATTTACACCAATCCCAATCAAGAACTCACACTTGTTGCGATATTCAGTCTAGATTTAAAATAAAGTTATGTAAGATATTTGCACAGTACTTCTCTGTACATGCCAAGTTTCTCCTGAAACAACCCTCAAATGCTGAAATGTACTTGCAAATAGCCATGGGATGTTTCATTTTATATGGAAAACACTCATGGGCTTCAAAGTATGAGAAATAATAGCAGTGACCAAAAGATTTTAGTAGCTCTTGGTATTTTAAAAACATTACACTCTTTCAGGGTTGTATTAGCCTACAAAGCAAGCTTCCATGGAGAATGTAAGTTAGAATATCTAGACAATAATTATTGTTTTGCTCCTAGCACGTATTTCTTGATATGTGTTGATATTTAGGCAACAAAGTCTAAAATTCACCACTCCTTACAAGAAGAATACAAATATTCAGTTTGTCCACTGCCTCTTAAGAACAAATAATTCATTTAACCCTGAGCTCATTAGCTCTGTTCCATACTTACATGTGGGTTTGGTTACCTGTAAGGGTGATGCTTTCACTCCCTCTACCGGGCAGCACAGTTTGTTGTACTTCTGCTTCTGCACGAACAGCCAAGGCAGCAACGCTCTGTTGTTGTTTCCTATTTCTCTGCCCAAATCCAGGAAAAAAAAAAAGGTAAAGTTACTCACATAATCACTCAGAAAAACTGACTCAGGTTAACGGGTGCATGGGACTATCTATCTATCTATCTATCTATCTATCTATCTATCTATCTATCTATCTATATGTTATCTAATTATCAGATGAATGTTTTCTCTGGAATTTTTTTAAATGGGCAAAAAACCTCCATCATTACAGGAATGCTAACTAACTACAAAGGCATGCAGTAGGTTTATAAATGCACTCATGCAACAACAAAAAAACTATTTCGATCGACATAAGGGAATAATGATAGGAACAATACTTTGATCTATGGAGACCAGACTTGTTTTAATTACTGAGAGTATATAATTTAAGAGGAAATCCTAACTGCGTGTTGCTATCTCTGCAGATTACCTCTTATACCACTTGACACTGACAATTCTTTTAGATTTAAGGGCATACACATCCTTGTGTGCAGGCCTAGGAAACAACTGTTTTAAGAACAACACCCGCTCGCTTCACAGGAAGCCGACCAAGGGACAGCAGCAGCAAGCTGCAGCAGGCCGCGGCCCTTAGCAGCCCACACGGCCTCCCCTTGCTTTGTCAGGGGGTTGGTTGGGATTTGTTTCCCGTAGCTCCTGGCTGACTCCATGGCTCTATGCGCGGCGCAGGCCGCGGTGGTGCCGTGAACGGCCGTTACTTGGTGAGCCGCTGCAGCACTCGCTCACACTCCTGTCGCTTGCCCGCCAGCTGCTCCTCGTAGGGCACGTTCCACAGCGGTGTCACCACGTCCGCGATCTGCCTGCTCGGCGGCTCCTCCGCTGCGGCCTTGGGCTGCTTCGCCTCCCGCGCCGCCGGCTCCTCTTCCTCCTTCTTCCTCTTCTTGGCGATGGGGTCGGCCTTGGGCTTGGCCAGCCGCACGCTCAGGTGGCGGCTCTTCCACAGGGCCCCGTGGAGCACGGCCACGGCTCGGTCCCGCTCCTCTTCGCTCTTGAACGTCACGAACGCGAACGTCTGCTTGCCGAAAAGTTTGATCTTATGCGGGCTGAGCCCGTATTTGGCGAGGAACTTCTTCACGTCGTTGAAGCCGATGTACTTGGGCAGGTTCTGTATTTCCACCTTGTAGATCTCGGAGGTGAACAAGTCCCCTTTAATGTAGCGGTAGACGTCGGCGCGCGCGGGCGGGCTCGCCGCCGGCTGCCCCTCGCCTCCATCCTGCTCGGCTTGCGGCTCGGCCGCGCCTTCGCCTCCGGTTTCGGCTCCGGTTTCTGCTTCGGCTTCAGCGGGAGGCGCCGCGGGGCCGCTCGCCTCCTCCATGGCCCCGGCGCGGACACGCGCGCGGCCCGGTACCCCGTCTCGCCCACGCCGCGGCGCCGCGCGCGCCTCGCTCTCCCGCCCGCCGGCCCGGGGGCGGCGCCATGACGTCACCCGCTTCAAAAAGTAAAACGCCACTTTTATTTATTTATTTATTTATTTTAACAGCTGCCTTCCCCATCGGTACCGTCCCTCGCATATAGGGCTCCATGTATGGCTAGAGAAAATAAACGAAAAGGTAACGAAAGCGCTGAAACGATTCTTCCCCCTCAGGCGCACGCCGCCGCCATCTTGCGCAGGGCGGCGCGCTGGTGGCCGCCATGCCGCAAGGGCCGACGGGAGGCGCCCGGGGGAACTGGTAGAATCCCTTCCCAGAGGCGGGAGGGGGAGCGGCGCGCTGCGCATGCGCAGAGGGGCGGGGCGGGCGCGCGCGCGCGCGACCCAATGGGGGCGGGGAGGGGATAAAGAGGCCGCGGGGGAAAGTGGGCGTTTCCCATCGGGCCTTGCGGCGGCGGCGGCGCGGGCTGCGGGAATGAGGTAGGAGCGGGAGGGGGTGGGGAGCGCGCGGCAGGAAGCGGCGGCGAGCGAGGGAAGCGGCAGCGAGCGGAGCAGCCAGCGCGCCCGGCAGCGGCGCCATCGCCCGGCCCCATGGCGGAGACCAAGGTGCGGGCAGCGGGAGCGGCGCGGGCGGCGGAGCGGCCGGGCCTGGCGCGGGAGGAGGGCGGCGGGGTGGGGGAGGGGGCGCGTAACGGAAACCGGAGGGGGGAGGGGGAGCGGCAGGGCGCCTGGCGGAGCGGGCGGCGGGGCCCGGCGGAGGCTCCGGGCCTGGTGCGGCCGGGCGGACAGCGCGAGCGCCGTGTCCCCCCGGGGGGCAGCGGGGACCGGCGGCCTCCAGCTCCAGCCGCCCGGGCCGCGCGGAGCCTCGCGGCGCCGCCCAGGTCGCTGCCGCCGCGGGAGCTTCCGGGCAATTCCCGTGCCCGCCGGCTGCTCCCTGCTTTATTTAGTTATTTCTTTTTTTTTCCTCCCCTCTCGCGCCCGCTCTCCACCCGCGTGGCGGGTCGCGCAGGCCGGGCCTGGCCGGGCGAGCGCGTCCCACGTGCGGCCGTCCCGGCCTCCGGCTCCGCTTCCCCGCGCGCCCGCGGCGGGCTGGGCAGAGCACGTGCTGCTGCCCGCGCCTCGTGGCGCCCCTTGGAGCTTCCCCCGCTCGGAAACGCAGGAATTCGGGCTGGATTCTCCAGTGCCTGGGTGCGATTTAGTGCCCTTGCACTCCCCCTTTTTTTCCTTAGCTCTTAGAACACTGAGGATGTTAAAACAGTGATAGATTGAACCACGCTGATGCAATAAAAAGTTGTTTTTCAGCATCTCTCAGCTTTTTTTTTTCTCCCACTTATTTCTTTAGCAACCAGAACAAAGCCATATTTTTTACTTTAAACAACACATGTACCTGTGTGTAAAGCAAAACAGAGCCTGAAAGAGCAGGTTTTTTAATTTATATAGTAAAAATAAGATTAAGCCTCTTCGATGTATAAGCTTTTATTTTAATAATACAAAGGAAGGAAAAATAACTTTGTATTTGTCCTGAGAAAACTGTTTGTGGTTTCATTAAACTTGCAGATGAATATTCCTTCTGGCTTTACTACTGAAAGCTTCTTAACCATGTGTGTGTGAAGAATTAGATATGCATCTCATATGCTTAATGGTCACATACTAATGTGTTTTCTTAAGCTTGATGAATGCTGTGGCTGTTTTTATTTCCTAGTCAGTCATTTAAGTGTCTTGGATATTTAACCATGAATTCTTTATTTCAGTTAGAATTAGAGATAAGGATCCCTAGTGTGCATAATCTTAAAGTAAAATGGTTTAAAGAGCCTTTAAAAGTTTCAGCTATGCTTCACAGATATCTTTGTGTGTGACAGTGGTATATAAGTTTAGAACAGCTACATTTCATTGTCTTTTTGGCTGTAATATACTCCTTGAGCAGGGTTTGATGTCTGCTTTCGTTTCTCAGTAATACCTTACTATCTACTAAAAACTAGGAGTGCATAAAACATGTTACGCAGCAAAAATAGTTGAAGAGATGATTTTCTATAATCAAGGGCTATTTCTCAAGGGTAAGGCTCTACACAGCGAGAGTGGTGAGATTGAAAAACATCTAGCACTGCAGGACCACCACACTAAAAAAAAGTACACTGTCTTGAAAGTACTAATTTATTTTTAATTAAACTGTACTAATTTATTTTCTTGCAGCAGAGTATTTCAATTTCTAAATTCTAATTACTGAAGAGTTTTGATCATTTTAACTGTAAATGCAGGTACTTTTTAGTACATGGTATGTAAAAATGTAATCATATATGCATATAACTTTTTTCAGGAAACACATGAGGAGCATGATACTTCAACTGAAAATGCAGATGATTCCAACCATGATCCTCAGTTTGAACCCATAGTTTCACTTCCTGAGCAAGAAATAAAGACCCTGGAAGAGGATGAGGAAGAACTTTTTAAGATGTAAGTAGGATATTTGTGTATGTTATCTAAAAGTTTATAAAGCTTAACTCTTTACTGGTTTTTGAAAAGATAGAAAACTTTCTAGAAATTCATGTGAAGTGATAAAAGCTGATTAGTATCAAATGTGGTGTTAGAGATTGAATAGGAGGGCGTGAGTAGTCACTAACTCAATAAACCAATAAAGGTTTGGAACAATATGAAGAATCTGATATTCTGAGTCTCTACTGGTATTTTTTAGCTTAGCCTAAAGAAAAACATAAACTTAGACCTACAGTTAGAGCCTTGGAGATGTGTTTTCACAGTCTGAAATGCAGAAACACTGAGAAATAAAGGTGAAATGTTTGTTGCTACCATGCATCCCCCCTTGCAAAAGGTAGTGCATAATGCTCTGATACGGTACAAGCAATAGACGAGGAGTGTTGTTGGGACATTTGTGATATTAACTTTCACTTTTAAATGTAGTTTTACATTTACAAGATCATTATGAGAAATGTCAGTTCAGAGGAGCTTGCTTCAGACACAGTATATGCCTGATGAAATGTGTGGAAGGATTAAGGAATGTTTTGAATTTCATCTGTGCCTTAATAGGTCTGAAACACTTTTACCTTCTGAGGAGGATATTCACCTAGAAGCGAGGCTTGAGTTCATCTTAGACTAATTCTGATAAAAACTAATAGAAAGATCAACTCTTAAAAATAGCATGCTTGTCTTTCGGCATGTGATACGCAATGTCAAATAGAAAGAAGATGATGGTTTTATTTAAAAACAAGCAGGCAAATAAATTAACCCATGGAGTTTCTATTATATCTGGAAAGGAGTGGCATGGAACGAATCATTTTTGGGTGCTGATTCTTCTGAAAGCTGTACTGCTGGGAGAATCACCTCCTGAGTGTTTGACCCAAGAACAATGTGATTTGGAGCAAAGTAGTTCATTTGTATCAAAGTATCTGTTGGTCTACCTTTAGTTTCTTCATTCTCTTCATCTGAGACTCTGGTGTATTACAGGAATCTAGTCTCTCTTAGAGAGAAGTACAACAACCTGTCTTCTTCCCAAAATTCTCTGCAGAGGTTGTTACCTTTTGGTTAGGGCTGCCTTAACTTAAAGTTATTCACATCAGGTACCTTTACCGTCCCGAGAAAGTTTGTCTAGAATGTACTTTTGTATAGATAGAACTTCTAAGAGTTTGTTGCAACATTTCATTATATATCAGTTACATGCCGCGGAAGATTGGAAATCCAATGGTAAAGCATTTGTGTTTTGTGTGGCTTTAAAAAAGCGTGCTATCTGAGTGGGTATGTTATTGAAATAACAGCTCTGAACACAGACTAATGTCTTCAATTCTTTCTCCTTTAAGGCGAGCAAAGCTGTTCCGATTTGCATCTGAAAATGACCTTCCCGAATGGAAAGAACGAGGAACTGGTGATGTAAAACTCCTCAAGCACAAGGAGAAGGGAACAATTCGCCTCCTCATGAG
>JAUBOD010000858.1:1449838-1462871 GCA_032353885.1 Nothura maculosa
GAATGGAAAGAACGAGGAACTGGTGATGTAAAACTCCTCAAGCACAAGGAGAAGGGAACAATTCGCCTCCTCATGAGAAGGGATAAAACCCTAAAAATCTGTGCAAACCATTATAGTATGTTACATTATTATACTAACTTTTTAAAAACAAGAGTAATAACTTTGGGAAGTGATGCATTGTAGATCAACAGTCAAGTGGCCTTTTGCAGCAATTAGATGCCTTTAGCAGACATCAAACCTACCTGAGGGCATCTCTTGCTCTGTGCACACAAAGTAGGTTCTAATAATCAGAAACATGAGTACTTTTGCTGCTTGTGAAATAAACTGAAATGAATGTGGTATATTTGATTCATTGAGAAAAGAGTTTTTAGAGCTGACAGAGCAGAAAGGTGTGTTTTTTTTTTCATCTTTGCATAAAAAACAAACATGAAATTGCAAGCCACAAACTTCAAAGTGGAGGTGGCCTAATTCAGTAATTAACAGTTTCAAGACTATTCTGTGGAGTTAAGCTACATTTGGAGAACTTTTGGAATAAAAATGTTCAAGATATCTTAACACCATTCTAAAGTGAAAAGCAACAATCCTCACTTTATTTGGACAATTTCTTGTCACAGTGGTACTTTTTAGAATATTTCCTTTTCATTGAAGGAAACAACTATGAGTATAGTCACCAACTGATGAGAATTAAGCTTTTGCTTTGGGAAATAATTGATGCATACACAAAACTGATAAAAATGGTTAAGTTAGAGCATGTGTGAGGACACTACTAGGACTTTTTTCCTAAAAAAGTTGTTTGTAATAGATTTCATTAATTGAATTTATTCTTATTCTTGGGGCAGACATAAGGACTTTATTTTTGCAAAAAGAAAGGATACAGAGTCTGGAAAAACAAAAAGTCCTGAATATATTCAGTGTAGAAAGGCTTAGAGTAATGGAAGAATTAACATGCCAACTTCGACAATAAGTCAGGTTAAGTAATTAGAGTATCTCATGGGAGAAAGGGCCCCATATAGTAGACTTATCACTAGAGGGAACAAAGTAATTAAAAATACATTGTGCACATTTTATTATACTACAGAATGTTATAGTATGTTGTAATAAAGCTGTAAATTGATATAGAAATGAACTTGATGAGATGACTAGATCTAGCATTCTTTCATTTATAAAATGGTCTTGCATCATGTTATTTGAGGACATAAATGAAAGCATATTTGGGGGACCATTCTTTCTGTATATCCAAAATTAATTCAGTTCATTTTATGCAAGCATTATAAAGTTGGCTGTCAGTAAGACTTTAGAGGTTGGTGTTTACTCATTCTCATCTATACATCTTTCACTATTTTCTTTTTCAGTCACACCCTTAATGGAGCTGAAGCCTAATGCTGGCAGTGACAGGGCATGGGTCTGGAACACACATGCTGACTTTGCAGATGAAAGCCCTAAGCCCGAACTTCTGGCAATCCGCTTTCTAAATGCAGAAAGTGAGTGGTTTGGAACTGCACTTGCAGTATATACTGTGTGTTGAGCTAAATGGCTAAACACTACTGTAAAATACTGTTACAGACATGCTGTATCTTACCATTACATTAAGAAGGAGCTAATTAGTACCTTAGAGAAGTCAGTTAATTATTCTGCTGTTTGTCTACACATAATGACTAAATTAGGCCTTCAGTAGTATCTGTGGGGCTTCTTGCCTGAGGATCTTTTTTTAACTTAAGCTGTTTCATGCAAGTGTCATGCTAATCACAGTAAAACTAAGCAGTAGTGCTGTTGGATAGAGACTGACTTATGCAGCTTATCTTCATTTTTCTCAGGTGCTCAGTTTTAATCAAGATAAAATCTCATTGTAATGAAGTGTATAATATGTCTCTTGGTTAAATGGAAAGCTTATTCAGTGGAAGATGCTAATTGAACCCAACTCTCATGCCAGTCTTTTTGGGAAAGGGAAGAATGACTGCTTTGACTACCAGGATGGAAAATGTATCTTAAATTGCATGTGTATCAGCTAGCAGGGGTGCATGAAGCTACAGGTTCCCTTTCCCTCTGTGTCTAGGAATGAATCAAAGATTTTTTTTTTTCTCTCTCTGTTCTTGAAAAAGATCTAAAAAGGAGGAAAAATGCTCGTTTCCCTTACTGCTTCAGTACTTGCCACAATAAATGGCTAGTGGATTAGCTGCCTTCTAGTCTGCCTGTATGTTTCAGGAGATAATGATGGTGGTAAAGTGGCTGCATGTTTTAAAATATCTTCAGTTTTTATCTTTCCTGCTGTTAACTCTACAAAGTTAACTGGGAGAGTTGAGGCTTTGCGTAGTTGGTAAAGTAATGCAGTTGGCTCAGCTTTTTTCTTTTTTGCTTTTGTAACAAACTTCTGTGTAGGCTAACCTTTGATATTAGTGTCCTGAGCTGGTCTAAAATCCCATGTAACATTTGAGTGGGAAAGCAAGGCTAGCAAATAGGAAAGGTATTATTTCCATGTGTTCACATACCCGCTAGATGGACTGCCCTGTATTCATGATAGATTCTAATGTATCTTGTTTTCTTTCTCTTGAGTCTTCAGTATTAGATTTTTCCTCCCAAATTTTGGTATTTGTTGCTTAATCATCTATGAAATGAAATGTTGTATTGGAAGAGCCTTTCTGATAGGAGTTGTTTAACTTGTGGAGAGTTTCCTCATATCTATTAACACAATAGTTCTTTACCACTATACCCTTAGCAGTACTTGCACAGAAAACAGATAAAGGGGCATAAGTATGTCCTTCATAGATACATTTAGTATACCTGAGGAGGAATCAATGTTAAAGAAGTATTTCTTATCATAGCAGTTTTTGAATTTTATGGGGCAACAGTGACCTCAAGTGGTCAGCCAAAGCAGGCATTCCAGGTTACCATCTATTTCTGGTGTCCAAGTACCTTGCTTGATGAGTGCTTGTTTCTTGTTGTTGGATTATTAGAAACATTATGTATTGTAGCTTAGTTGATAAACTGCTTGCAGTGACTTAACTCAAATGGTGACTTAGTCCAAGACATAACTATGCTTAGCGGTTGGTAGATGTAACGTGAATCTTGTTTTTTAGTATTCAATCAATGCTAATGATAAGCTTTGTCCTCAGTACTGAGTACACGCTCAGACTGTGTACAACTAGTCATATTAGCAATCTCTGACTTCAAATTCTTACTTCTTTAGGACAAGGACAGCTGGTAGTTGTAGAAACTACATAGTCTCTCCTTCTACAATGTTAAGTATTTTGGTTGTTCAAAGTATGCTACTTTTGTTGAGTTGCCAAAGAATAAATAAATGCCTTTGGGGGTGAAAGAAATCATTGTAGCATTTTGACTTACTTATACGAATTTAAATGTGATTGTTTCGTAAATTTTCATGAGCTTTATTTGCAAAAAGACTCTTAAAGAGAAGTATCTGAGGAAGAGTATTCAGTGCTTGCAAGAGCATAAAGCTGACAAAGATGTCTTCTATCTTTACCAAAACAGATGCACAGAAATTCAAGGCAAAATTTGAAGAATGCAGAAATGAGGTAGACAAGAGAGCAAAGAAAGGTAAGTTGAAAAATTAGTGTAGTGCCGTGCCCTTTCTTGTTAGTGTTTGGTTGGTGATGGCTCCATAGAGCATTGCAGCCTTTTAGCAGACTCACTCTGTGCCGAACTGCAGTCTTCAGTTCAGGTGCTTTTTCTGTCTGCAAAAGTAGTAGTTCATGGGTGTGAAACATGCTTCTTTTATGTAGAAGTCTGTTACAGTTGCTCTTGGAACATTGCTTTTTGGGAAGTCTAATGCTGAAGTATTTGTGATGTATAGTACATAAATTCTGTGAATGCTAACTGCCATGGTATTTCCACCTTTCTCTTTTCTTTTTAGCTTTTTAAGTTCCACGGTTGTAATCAAGTATTACACTTCTGGAGCTATTAACATATTTCAAGTTGTGTTTTTTAATAGGTCTCCTTTTTTAATGACTTTTAATCAACTTCTCTCTGGCAGTATATCTTACTAAAATAAACATCCATACTCCTAAGTACAGGTTACCAGCGTCCACAGTCCATGCTTTGAGATATGTAGATGGGAGTTGTTCATTGTTAAGAATACTGTTGCAGTTTCTCCTAAATAGCGTAGTTCAAATTGGGGAGTTTGGTTTTTGGGAAGCCTGCTTTTGGTTGAAGATAATAGTAAAGCTTGGAACTTGGAAAACTTGCCTGGAAACAGTATGCAGTTTGCAGCAAATGCAGTATTGGTAGCAATGAGATTTGACTAAATACTTCATACTTCTCAGCCACTGATTAGGCCCCTAATTTGTGATTAAAATGTACAAATGGTATTTCTTTGATTCTGACATCAGAGATAATTACTGAAGGAAAAGATAAAAACATGGATCACTCCAGTGATTGGTGAAGCTTTTTCTACTTTGTTCTAAATGGTAGTAGTCTTGTTTTCTTCTGCTCCTGCCCTTTCTGTGAACCTATGTTAAAGTCCAGTACTATATGTATGTAACTTTTTGTCTAATTAATCTCTTAGCAGGCACAGACAAAAATGATAGCGCTGATAAAGTTGCTGAAAAACTAGAAGAGCTATCTGTAAAGGAAGAGAGTAAAGAATCTGAGAAGAAAGAGACCAAGGAAAAAACTGAAGAAAAGCAATAAATCATCCTGGGCCTTGTGGTTTTTCCTTTACTTTTTTTCTTTTCTTTTTTTAATTTTTACAAGGGACTTTATAAGAAACTGAATTCAATGTTCAGGTTGTTTTTTCTAAGCTTTTGCCCTTTCGAAGATGTCTTCAGAAAATCCATTCCCCAGTCATGAAAATGTACTGTGCTAACTTTCTTTTCCATAGTGGAAACACTTATTTATAGTCATCCAAAAGAGTGAATAAAACAAACTTGAAAACAGCATCAGAGGACAGAACTGAGTTTTCTGTATACTTTAAAGGCTTTTGAAAACAGTTGTTTCACTGGGTATTGAGATGCGTATCTTTATACGTGTGGATTAACTAGATTAACAGACTTTACTAACAGGGAAGATTAAGATTACATATGTATTTCTTACATGCCTTGTAAAACTCTTAATATAATGGACCTTTCACTTTTCTTTCCCTATTTACCTCCTCTGTGTTTCTGAGCAGGGAGCATGCCCATGATTCTTGAAATGCAGCAGACTTCTGGAATCAGGAGGTGATAGAGGACAGGACTTCTGGCACACTAATGATGCCTCAATGGACAGTAAAAGTAAAGGTGGGGGAAGAAAAGTATTACATAGATTTAAGTAGTTTTTTCTTATGAAATAAAAACTACCACTCCCTTTTTTGAAATGAATTAGTTAATCCAAGTAAAAGTGCTTAGGTCTAGCACAATGGTGTAACTGTGGTCCCAGATATTTCATGATGTGCTGCTTGCTGACTTAAGGTAGTACCAGCCTTTTATATAAAGGAGTAAACGAAGGAATCTTAAGTGTTGAAGTAGCTTACTGTGATATGTATTATGTCAGCATATCACAATATTACACTCTAAAATCTTTAAGCCTTTTTCAGAGCTTGCTTTTCTTTTATAAATTGAAGTTTTTTTTCTAAAGTGTGTGATGGGAGGCTGTCCCCCTTAGAGGGAGAAGCTCTGCCATTTGCTTTAAGGTAATTAGGTTGTGCACCCTTGAAGGGAGCTAGCTACCTGTCACCAAACGGGCAAATCGATCAAATTCCTTTAGGTGCTTTCTGTTTATCCAGGTTCAAGTGACTGCTAAGAAGTGAGAGAAAAGGAAATAGAGCAAATAAAGTGAACATAATTTTTTTAAAAATAAAAATTGCTGACCACTAATAGAAAAGTAGCTGGAGGATCCTTGATAACTGTTTACAAAATTATGAAAACTGGGCAAAACTTAACTTTGAGATTGTATGATGTTTATATTGGATAGCAAGACCTTTTATCTCTTTAAGAAGCTTTCCTAGTAGGTCAAGCTCTCTGGTCCACCTGAGAAAAATATATTTCAAAGTTATCTTCTATTTAGTACTACCTTTTGATGCTATAGTGAGTTAGCTTTAAATCTGGAGCTATAATTAAGGTACTCTATTCTAAGTAATTATTTTGGTGTTCATGTTCTCCCTGTACAACAGATATCAGAAGTCTGTTTAATTAACAAAGATGACTGAACAGTAAAATAAAATGCTCTTTAGTGTTTCTGGTTTGGAAATACAAGTTACAGCTTTTCTTAATTATTTAACATTTGAATGTACAAGCCAAAACTTTATCTGTGAGTCACTGTAAATTACCTGATCTGATAATCTTAGTGTGTCTAAATTGATAGAAATGACACTTAAAAATAAATTTAAATTTTCATTTAAATGATTTGTTTTTTATTTAAACACTTCTTACTGAAATACATTTGTAGTCTGCAGGACTAAGTATGGTAAAGGCAAAGTGGACTGTTGTAATTTTGCTATCAAGCATAGCACTGAAGGGAGGCAGAAACAATAAAAAGACTTTAGTTGGATCATAACCTTAAACAGCAAGTTTGATAACTGTATTTCATTAATTTTCTTCACTTCCCCATTTTTACTTAATCATGTGGCTTTTGGACATTTCACTTTTTCCTTAGGTTAGCTGATGCATATACTTACGGTTCATGAGTGAGGTAATGCAAGTCTAATATCTCAAAGAGATAAATTGCAAAAGATAACTTATCAAGTCCTGCAAAGTAAAATAACTTCTTTGGATAGCATCTTATTGAGGAATGTCTTAATCATTTAAATTAAAGATTGGTTAGTCATTGTTCTAGTCCCTTTAGAAGCCATAGGTGTGCTGCTCTGCAGATTAGAGGCAAGTATTTTTGAAGACCAATGTTGTGAAAAGTCTTTTGCATAAGTCATTCTGATAAACTTTCCTATATGTAGCATAGATTACCAAGGGATGTCCTTGAGAATTTTTTTTAGTTTACTGAAAACTGGGTTTTGTAGGGTTTTAGTTGTTCATAGTTCAGTTCATTTTTTTGTCCAAACTCACAAGGTATTAAACATTCATGTTTTACCAGCATTTTCACTGTTGAGAGTTCTTGAAATGATAGAACCTGAACCTCTCTTGTCTCCACGGTAGTCTTAAAACAGTAATGAGTCAGGTAGTTTTATGGAAAGGTTCCTTCCTAAATTTGTGGACTTTCACTAAAACGTGTCAATTGCCATATATTTGTTTCTCATGTGACAGCAATGCAAGTGTGATTTAAATGTTCTTGAACCTGTTCGAGGGTGTCATATGTGACATTAAAAGATCATTCAGAAACTTTTCTAATAAAATGTTCAGTACAGAAAGTCATGGAATCTGTAAATTCCTGTGCTGTCTGGGGTTTATTAACATTTAATTTGTCATTCCAGGCTATTTTAATATCTGCAGTTGAATAGATAGTATTCATGAGGAATAGTCTTTGGTATTTTACGAAGATAGATATAATGGTTATTTTCCCTTTTAGTTCTAGTCAGGCAAATTTAACTCCTAGCTTGCCTAAATGCGGACTAAAATCATGGGCTATAAAGTTATGTTAATGTAGCTGGCTAGGGATGAAGGCACTTTAAGCACTTCTATCTTCTGGAGTTTAACATGAGGATATGGCTAATGGGAGTGGAGCTCTTAACAGATTTTAATCCATTTTAAGAATTTTTGCAGTTTTATTGAGAATAGATGATCTTGAGACTATTATAGCAGTACTGAAGGTTAGCCATGTGCTGAACTTCTCTCTTTGTGCAAGTCCTCTTTGCTCTAGGCACAGAAAGATAATATATAGGTTGTCTGAACAGCCTACCCTTTGGTGCTAACGTATTTTTGCATGTGTAAGAAAGTGGGTGGATGAGTGAGGATGTTTGTAGTGATGAATTCAGCTTGAAAATAACATTTTGATTCTCATCAAGATGTGGCTATCTTAACAGGTAGTTATAAGGTCTTAAAAGGCAAGCTGAAGTTTTTGGTTATAAGGCATTTTTTTCCTACATTATTTTGTAGACTAGGCTAGTATTTGTTTTTCTGCAGGAGTAGGATTGTGTTAATGATACTTTCTCATCTACAAATTGCAACACCCCAATTTGCTGTACTTTTAATACTGTAATGATATTTTTTGTGTAATGAGGTATCTTGTATTGAACACTTAAGTACTCTATGATACCAAACACTCAGAAAATTAAAATACTTCTCAACACTCAACCAGATGCAAGAATGTTGTGAATCTTTGTTGTTGATGCAGCATAATCTATATGGAAAAAGCAAAAGTGAGGATTTGAATATTCGTTCAAGCATAGTACTAAACCTGTTAGAGTGTTTTTAATTTAAAATCAGAGTAAACAGAAGTAAAGGAACTAATTTATTCGTTTTCCTTTATCATGCAAAGAGTTGTGATAGGGCTGTGCCCATCAGATAGGAGGAATGATATTGGAAGGTGAAGAACCTCTTTCCTCACTTGGGATTTTCTGCATGGGTATATGGGAGGTACTTGGTTCAGGAAGTGACCTGGTCTTCCACTAACCTTAACTAAAACCTTGGACCATGTATTTTCAGAGGCAGGAGATAATGAAAACACTATCTGCAGCAGATGACAGTTATTTTGCTCAATGAAGAAGTTTGAGGCACTCAGCTGTAGAGTGGATTGTATGTGTAAGTAGACTATAGTTGATTTGAAAGCAAAGGTGCTCTATTAAATGAGCAGCTTGTACAATTATACAGTAAATAAATAATTGTAGTAGTTCTGGGAACCCACAAGCCTAGGAACACAAAATACTCCTTATTTAAGAGTTGAGTAGCTATTATCTACAGCCATGCATCGGCACTATGATCCCTGGTGTATTTTTCTAAGTGCAAATTTAAGTATTAGAGTTCTAATTTTTTCTACTTCAGGCAAATGGGACATAATCATGCACTTAATCTCTGCATACCTAAGAGATTTTTTTATGTAATTGTCTCCCAGTAAAAATACAATCTACATTAGTTCCTTAGAGTATGTTTGCAGAAAGACTTCTTTGAAAATATCAATGGTGAAACTTTGGGTTTGTAATATTGTTTCTGTTTCATGCTTGTTACCCAAACAAATGGTTTGAGTAGAGGCTATATGTTAGGCACAGTTCTGGAGTGGAGGTTACATACATCAAACACTTTTTTGTTTGAAGGACTTGTCTGACAACTGAAAAAAATCGTGAATATTATGCTGCTGATATTTTTCAGAGATTGTATTTTCAATTTTCAGTCTGGAAAATTCCAGGTTTCTATTGCGGTTTACATGATTCTTAAGTTTATACCTGCTGGTTCAATGAATTGTAATCTTTAACTTATATCTAGATATAAGAGGTTTATTAATGAATTAAGAGTACCTAATGGTGTTGTAAGTTGTTGCCTATTCATGTTGTACTGGCTGACCTCATTTCTAGGTAAGTGTAAGGTTTTCTAATGCTGATTTTCCATAGAGGCAATTATAGCTCTGTAAACATCAACAAAGATGAATTGGGACATAAAAATGACTGGTTATTTTGCATTCCATAGAGGAAATTTCAGAAGAATAGGCAACTCTGTATAATTAATTTGACAGTGCTTCATATAAATGGTATATTATCAGTCTTAATAGCTTAATTTCTCTGCTGGTCCATGAATCACTGTTCGCTTTCTGGATTTCAGCAGTGTGATTTGGAATGACATTCTGTACTAGCAAAGGAGAATTGCACTTTGTTAATGGTTTAAAATCAGATAATGACTTTTCAAAACTGCTCAGAGGCCTCTGTTATTCCAATGTGAGCAGTTCCTTGTGGGGATGTTTTAGGAGTCAGCATCAGTAAAGTGATTAAAATCTCATAATAAATGCAGCTTTACATGGCTTATCACTGCAGTTGGGAAATACATGTCTTATAGCTGGTATGTTTAATTGGTATTCTGTGGGAGGAAAGAAAAAAAAAAGAAGAATCTATAAACTGTTTAGACTACTAAAAAGTCTCTTTATTAAAAAATAATTTCTTGGACCCAGTCCTGCATTAGCTTTGCAGAGGCTGGCTAGGTGAAGAGGGAGCTCCCATTTTGTATAACATAAACTTGTGGAGATAAACTTGAAATTCTAAATAATTAAAGTACAATTTTTTAAATTGGTTGGAGGTTTTAAAAGTTAAAAACAATGCCTGTGCTCACCTTGCTGGTGGTCACTATCTTTGGTGATGGCTTTTTGTTATTCAGAAATGCTTTATCTTTAGAAAGACAACAGTAAAAACAAATCACCAACTTCCCAGTGTGTATATTAATATTCTTGGAGAGATCTTGGAGCTACTCAACTTCTGCTGCTAAGTTAACAGGATGCTGACCCTGGGATGTCCATTCCAAAACTGTAGATCTGGCAGCCATTTAAACTGAAAGATAAATCCTTTAATATATTATAAGCCCTAAGAAATGCAGTTGAGTAAAACTCTTACCGTGCATTAGAGGATGGCAAACAAGCTTCATAAACTGTATATAATAGTGTATTTTTTTAATGACAACATTTTGTATTTCAAAAATAGTTTTGCAGCTATGCAATTCACCAAGGATGTTGCTTAAATGGGAAGGAGGAAAGACCTTGAATTGATGGAAATGATGGTCTATGCCTGTGTTGGGCAAATAGAGCTAAACTGCAGGATGTTTAGGGAGAATTAGACATACTGCTAAAATGCTTGATTTGGCTAATTAGGACACTCCTGATATAACCTGCTGTGCTGGTGTATATGCAGCAAGAGGCTTCCAGGTTAGCATGCAGTGTCTGATTGTGTATAAAGTTGCTGAGCTTGCCATTAGTTACAGGGATTTTAATAATCATTTATTTCAATAAACTAGCCTGACAAGGAGTAGTGAAGCATTGGAAACACTGTGTCCCCCAAGCATTTAAAAATAAGTAGTTGTCCTTCCTTTTCCTCAAAAATGTGAAGAGTTTGGACTTCATTTAAGTTGCCTTTTGGGTTTAGTCTCTTCAGGATAAAATGTGATTTTTTTCAAAGCCATTCTCAGAGGGCTAAAGAATACTTCTGTGTGTGTTTGGAGGGGGATTTATTAGCAAAAGCTGAGACTTCACATAACTATATACCCTCAGAGTGAAATTTGCTGCATTTGATTATTATAAAGCTGATGCTTGCAGTTTTATTACAATTTTTGCAAAGCTGAGAATCTTCACTTGGAGTTTAGTCGAGCTTTACTTGCTCTGTGCCTAATGCCTCTAGGATTGTAGAGCTCAGCTAGGCACCGAATATGGAGAACGCTGATTTCTTCTTGGAACAGGCCTGAAACATCATATACCTTCCAGGGCCGTTTGCTTTCTATGTAAGTTCTCTTGTAAGCACAGCCAGCAGAACCTGCAGATGTGGCTTTTTGTCTAGTGTTGTGGTTATTCCATCTGCATGCAGGCAGCTGCAGCCCGAGCAAGTACCCAAAATCCAAATCCAAATGGTGTCTCATGGTCTTGCTCCAAAATTGGGAATTGAACCTTGAACCGTCCTCCCATCTGAGGTGCTGGTTGGCTCCTGATGGAGACCACGAGTGGTGCCCCCTTAGCGTGAGCAGAGGGAGCTCTTCACCCAGTGCTCCTGTTGGAGAGATGAACTTTCTGAGTCCTTACCTTAAATTATGTCTGTCTCTTGGTGGGAACGGATGATAGTTTTAAACAGCAGAACAGAGTACAAAGCAATTTCAGCTATATTTTTGCTCTGATACTTGTCCTAAAATTAATTAAACCCACAGCAGAACAGTTTTCTAAATAAAATTCATGGTGGATTTCAGCATAGCTGAAGAGAACCCTGTAGATGAATCCCTGCTAAGCCAACTGTGCCTGGTTCCTCCCTGACCTGGCCTGCCTGTTGTTCAGGGCAGACCCTGGCCCTGCAGGAGACTCCTTAGGGATCACTGGGTTCCTGACGCTGGGCACAGGACCCTGCAGCTCTGCTGCACCTTGTGGTGCCAGGCAAGGTTTCATGAGGAACCGCTACAAGCGCTTTCATTTCCCAATGCCTTCTCGAGACCCTCATAAAGCTCAGCCTATATACACACACACATACATATGTATTTAGGATCGAGATATCTATAAATAGGGCTCTGTGTCCATATCGATGGGGTAGAGGGAGGGGGTGGACGTGGCGGGGCTCGCTGCTCCCCCCGGTTCTACCTTAAGGGGCGCGTTGACATCAGGCGGGCGGGCCGGGGCGGCGGAGGGCGGGATGAGGAGGAGGAGGGATTTCCTGTGCTGGAGGTCAGCTGTGCGCAGTGCCTCGCTCGCGCTGCCCGCCTCGCTCCTCGGCTCGCCGCGCCGGGCCCGCGCGGAGGCTGCCGCGCCGCCCCCTGCCCGCCTCACAGAGGGATGTGTAAGGCACAGGATGCCCAGCAGCACCGGCAAGAGGTTTAAACCCACCAAGTACATCCCTGTCTCCACGGCGGCCGCCTTGCTGGTGGGCTCCACTACTTTATTTTTTGTTTTCACGTAAGTAGCGCCCAGAGTTGTTGCTGCGCGAGGGCGGATGGGGAGGGGGCGGCCGCGGGGGCTCCGGCGGAGCCTCCCGCGCTGCGGGGCCGGGCCGCGCAGCCCCGCGCCCGGATCCCGCTGCCGATCCGCGCGTTTTTATGTAACGGGGCGAGGGGGCTTCGCAGGCGGCGGCGGCGGCTCCTCGCCCTGCGCTTCCCTCCCGCGACTCCCCGTCCTGGCGCCCCTCAGCCCGAGCCGAGTCCCGCCTCGCCCCTCGCCTTCCTCCCCTTCACATAAACTTGAGCCGTGTCGCTGTTAACCCTTCCTCGGCCCGCCGAGGTGCTCCGCAGCCCCGGCAGGAGATGTTTCCCAGCCCGGTTGGGAAACGCGCTCTGAGGGAGCTGCGTTCGGGGCGGCGACCACGTTCCTCTTTGGGTATTGAGGTTTTCCTCTTGTTTTTGTGCTCTGCCTTTGCCTGGGTTTTGCTATGGTTGAGTTTTTAAGTGAGCGTGGCGATGCTGTTGGGAGCAGGCGGCTTTCTAAGAGCGCGAGTGCATGTCCGTGCCGTTATCCATCTTGGTTTGGCAGTAACGCGAGTCTCGAGGTTGCAGAA
>JAUBOD010000858.1:1485027-1496546 GCA_032353885.1 Nothura maculosa
TAACTCTCTAATGAATCAACATGTGCATTGTCCTTGTGATTAATTAATACTTTGTGACAAGACAGGGCTTTGGCAAGGCTTTCAGCTGAAACATGGGAAGAGGAGATGGAGTAAGCAGGGCTGTGAGGGGAAATCCTCTATTGCTGCAGAGCACCCTGTGCCCAGCACCACCCTCGGATGGGAGGCTTGGAGTTTTGGCAGCTGATGGATGTGGAGGGAAGATCTCCTGGTGAGATGGAGTCTCGGCAGCTTGAATTCATGGCAGATCCTGCCCTCACCATGAGAGAGGGATATTCGGGTTTCTGCAAGACTTGCACTTAGCTATAAATAATGGGATAGGGCCACTTAAATCAGAACTTTTATTTCTGAGCTGACAACGTACTGCATCTGCTTCTGCTTTAAGCTGGGACAGAAGAAACTTGGCAAAAAAACAGCCTTTGGCATCACATGCATGGGGAGCTAATAAAAGGCTATAAATCCAGCAAATATAAGGGCCTCTTCACGTTGACGTTTCCCTTTGGGAAAGCAGTTAATAGCAATGGGGATGGGGAGGCAGTTTTAAAGAAAACACATGCGTGGGAGACTTTGAGTGGATTTCAGATGACAGAAGGGCAAGGAATGTATGAGTACTTTCTTGTGGAGCATGAAGTGTCTGGTCTTTTGAGCAGGGAGCTGGAAGTCAGCGATGCTGTCCCAGACTTTGCTGCGTCCTTGATGAATGGCTCAGCCCATGGTATGTCTTCCATTTCTGGTGAATCTTTGAAGTGTATTGTGTCGCTGGATGAAACACACGATATTTATGTTTTGACAGCAAAACATATACCATAGATTCGTTTGCTTGGACACTAATCTTTTGAAGAGAAAAACAAAACCCAAACTCAGCCGTGATAAAATCTTGGCAGCAAAGCAAACCCAGATGAACTGCATTTTGTATGCAGTACAAAAAGGCTGCAGTTTCTTCTCCTCCTTCCTTGGCTAACTGGCCGTGACGCTGCCAGCAGGCAGCTTGCTGCTGCTCTCGGGCTGATTTCACAGGCTGTGGTTAGCTCTGTGCTTACATTTGGTGTCCTGTTGGTGACAGAATTCCCCTGAGACTGCTAAGGAGAAGCCATAGCTTCAAGGCACCACAGTGCAAGTTAGAGAGGGGAATTTTCAAAGGCTTTTGGCTAAACTCCAGATTGTCTGCAGTGAGTCCTGAAAAGCTTCAGGCTTGCATGTGTTTGTGCGGTGCCTTCCTCAACAGGGAATTGCTCCACGAGTGGTAATTGTAGGTGGCAGGACAATGCAATGGTTATACTAGGCAAAGATGTAGCTAAAAAAAATGCTCTGCAAGATTGATTGATGCTTTTGGCTTTGGCAAAAGTATTTCTATTTGAGCAGTGTTTGAAACTGCTCTGAACAAAGTCCAACTTCTTGGGAGCTATTGAGAGAAAGAGCAGGTAAAATCAGGAGTATCTCCCCAGGTCCATCTATTCATTCCTCTGAGTCCCTGATCTAGTCAAGGTTTTGAACGTAAGTCTTGATTTTTAGAGTGAAGGTGAAGCAGGTCTTGTTCTGTAATCAGCCTTACAGATTGCCGAGGAAGACTGACCAGTCTGGAGGGAAAAAAAATGCATTGGAGGAAGGTCTCTCTAGGCCTTGTGTTGCTTGTAAACCCTGATTTTAGTTTGCTAAACTCTGTGGCATGTGTTAGGCCCATTGACTTGAGCAGGATGAAAGCAGCCTCTTCCCTGGAGTCGCGCGGGCTTGCTGGCTTCTAGATAGCAAAAAAGTAGGAGTTGAATTAATACATTTTCTGACAGCGTGCAAAATACCCAATGAGGTTATACAGGCTTTAACAGCAAATGACTGGGTAATTACTCCTGCTGCCTAACCCAGCAGAGACCTTGCTGCTATATTAATCTTTTGATTGTGGAATAAAGCAGGGGAGAGCATTAGGCTGTGCAGGCTGCAGCGCGCGAGCTAGGAACAAATCTGCAGCTGCAGATCGTCATAACCAGCTGCCACCTTCTGATCAGGAGAAAGGCTTGACTTAATGGTCTCGATAGCAGGAAATGCATGTTTTGACTAGGTACCAAGGAACATCTACCTCTTCAGTAGATTTCTGTGGCGGTTGGTGCTTTATGCTGTATTGTACGAGAAGACTTGCATGGCGAGAAATCAGGCTCCTGCATTTTTGACCAGCCCTATCCAAGGCTAGTGCTTTGCAGGGTGTGTTTGAAAAGCAGCTGTTTAGAAACTGTGTCTGCATTCTGCAGAGCTCTGCAGAGGAGCACGGGTTGCTGTGTTCGTGGAAGGGTTTTGAATGGCATTGCTGAGCAACTTTCTAGTACTTCAGACCTTAATGCAAACAAAATCAGAGTGTATGCTTAGGATTTAGCATAACAGAAGGTGCATATTTGTGATATGGCACAGCATATTATCAGCAAATGGGAGGATTTATCTACAGAGACTGCTAAACTTAAATAAGTGTTTTGATGTGCAAATTATTTGGTGGCCAAGGTCTCTAGCTTCAAGGCAACTTTAATGGTCTGGATGACTGAAAATCTGAGTGGTTTCTTATACATCTCATATTAGGACCAGTTTCAGCACTACTGGAGGTATGTCAGGTTTTCTGCTGTTAAAGTTGCTAGTAAAAGTCCTGGAGCGTATTTTGGCTAGCTCAGAAAACATTTGAAAAACTCATCCAAGAAACAGAATAGTGCAATCTGCTATTTTTGTGGGCTGATAGGTAGATTTACAATGCGGTTGGATAAAATAAGATCTTGCATGAGCTTCTGGGTCTCTGAAGTGATTCTCGTTCCTTCAAAATGGAGCTATTATTTGATCTGTTGCTAAAGGATCCCAAAAAGAACAGATTTAAAATTACTCCTTGAAGAGGAATTATCAAATCTGTGCTGCTAGGCCGGGTGGGCATGTGCAGCTTCACTCTGTGCTAGAACGTCTCCTTCCACAGCACTGTTAGATCTAGATAAAGCTGATTAGACAATAAAATCTTCTTATTTTATATATTATATAACACTACCAATTTATTCAGAGCAAAGAAGCCAACTTTGCTCTTTGTGCTACATGCAGAGACTGGTGCCATAGGGTTAAAAGCTCCTGGGGTTGCAGATGCGAATGGGAAATACGCTTGGAGTCATAACTGCAAAATTATAATTTCTTTAGATAGCTATAAAACTAAATAAAGAAATTGAAACTTCTTGATCTAGATCAGAGTGAATAGTAAATCAGTTTTACAGGGAGTATTCATCTGTTTTTCCAGAGAGGATCCGCACCTCTGTATTTCATTCCTAAAAGGCCATAACTCATTCTAAAAACCACAAAATTACGTGATGGGCTTTCTTCAACACTAAATATTGATCAAATGTAGAACTGAGTACTCTACCTTGGGAGTTCATATGTGAGCCAATATAGAATTAAGTGCCTTAACTTAGCATGCTAGTACTGAAAACTCAACCTACATTTTGAAAATGCGGGCTGCATTTCCCTAATCACATAATGCAGTAATTTTGTTTTTAAAGAACAGACGCTTTGAGCTCTCATCAGATGCAATCTGCCAAACTTCTGTGTAAAACGATCTACTCCTGCACGTTCCCTTTCCTGGACAGCAGTTGACTGAATTTCTCTTTCTTCCCAAGAAATTTGCCTGCAAAGCACAAAACCTCCAGCCTTAGGTGATTTGTACCAAGTATTTTCCCAAAACACTAACATCTAGATGTGAGGGTCAAAATCCTAATATCAAAACAGTCCATATGAGGTATCTGAAATTCGTCTGAGACACTTAATTTGGCCATGAGTGACTTGCAGAAATGTTCTTGGATCCTGCAGTTCAGTGGCAGTATCCTGCTTGGATTATTCTATTCCATTGGCAAGAAGCAAATGTTGCCACTTTCTGAAGCTTGGCAATTTAGTGTGTCTTTGAAAATCGTGATTCTTAAAATAAAAATTCATTTGCTTACTAGCTGGAAGCCAAACTCTTTAGGTGGAATCTTGCTATTAATAAAGTGGGTCATCATTAAAAAAAAAAAAAAGCTGTTACCAAGTGTGCCACTTTCCAAGGAAATGCTTCTGGTAATTTCCTATTGGGTGTTCTTCTGTTTATACCCTTATTAAAGGACAGAAGTGGAGATGGAGCTGGCCTAAGACCAGCAGAGTCCTGGAAGGGATGTTGGGGGCAGACTTTATGGGTTGGACACTGTATTGGTACCGTCTATGAAAGCTAAACGCTCCGGATGATCTATATAGATCCTGTAGGTGCTGTCAGATTATCTCAGCAAGCAAGAAACCACAAGCCAACTTTAAATCTGTTTACATGAAGAACTTTCTTGCCATTTCTTTCCAGCCTTTGCTTCCTTTGCTGTGCAGTTCCAGGATGGGCTCTTTTGATTTGGATGGGCAGTTTTGATTTGTGCTCACTTATTTCCATGCCACACTGTAGGAACATGGGGACAGGAGCAGGAAGCCTGCGACCCTGTGGAGGGTCTCTGGACTGGCAGTTATTTCTTGTGTCTCTCTTCCCTCATGGTTCACTCCCTGTGGAGGGGGTGGCTCAGGTGGGAGGAAGAAGGGACAATGCCAAATACCAGGAATTATGTGAAGCCCCTAGAAAGGTTTATGGCTGAAGCTTAAGCTTTGCTCTCTTTGCACAAGGTGGAAGCCATTCCCTGGAAATCTCCTAGGTTAGGAAGGAACATGTAAGGGAACATATGTTAGCACGGGCTGCCAGGACCCATCCTCCCGGGTCATCATCTCATGGACAAGCAGTAAGAACAGTGCTTTTTACTGCCATCTCTTTCCCTTCCTTTGTCTTCCTCCCCAGAACTAAAAACTCATGTTGGGGAAAGCAGAGAAGACAATAAGAACCGTTACCTCTGTTTTCCAGGAGATTTACGTGTGGTTAAAAAATAAAAATTCTGTCTAGATTGGAAATTTAACTCAGCCCCCTGTGTGCAGTTCCATCCTCAGTTTGATTTGTAGAGAAAAGCAGTTTCCTACGGAGAGGTTCAGGAGCCATCCTGCCTTGCATGTTCTTCTGTAAGACTTGAGATGCATATGAAATAAAAAACTTTTTTTCTTCAAAGTATCTTTTCAAGTAGGCATAAAAGCCGGATCTCTCAGGGGTGCATTAGCTTCATCTGGAGTGAGGTTTGTTCTTTAGCTTGAATGTTACACTGCTCCTCTTTATTTCTTCAGCTTTGTCGGAACTCAGAAGCACAAGGATTCAGTTTGGGTGGCTGGTGACTTATTTTACCTCCTTCTTAGAACTGGAGCCCTGTAAATGTAAATGAAGGAGAGGAAATGCACAGTGATTTAATTGCAGTGGGGTGTTTTTCTGCTCTGTAACATTAGTCCAAGGCTACCAGCCAAGCAAGAGGTTTGCAGCAGGTAGACTGCTGGATTCCATCAGGCCTAGCACAGCCAGGTAAAGAACTCTTAGCCTTTCAATGCTTCATGTCTCCACTTCAACCGTAGTTCTCTCAGGCTCAAGAGCAACCTGAAGCACCTTTATTTTAGTGTCAAGTTACTGTTTCAGTCTCATAAAACCAGCCATTTTTTTTTCCTCCTCAGATGTAGCTGCTATATGAATCAATATGCTATTGACTTGCTCTTGGTTGGCAGACTTTTATTTGACATATGTTGAGTATACAAATCAAGCAAAAAAATCAGAAAGAATCTGCCCCAAATCTTCAGGGAGCTTGTTTAGATTCTTGGGAAAATATTGACTCCCAGAAATGCCTGTCATCTACATTAAAAGATGATTATAACATAACTAATGAAGAGATTTCTAGGTTTGTGATCCAGAGGCCAGACCTGAAGGCACACACATAAAATTTTTTCCACTTCTGAAGCTAAAAGAACATCAGGTTTTCACAGAGCTTGCTGTGAGTCAAGCATCACAGGCGCTAAAGCTCCCAGTGGATGTTTCACAGCAGGGATTGCTTAATATTTGAATGTTTTCTTGGTGCAATTGGATATGGAGAGGGTGAAACAGTGAAAGCAAATGAAAATTTAAAGATGTACTAAATTTTAGGGGGGCATCAAATTAGCACTGTCCATTTTAAATGTAAGTGTTCTTTGCATTGTGCTTTGCAAGAGGTAAAATATGTTAAGCATTACTTGATTCTTGCCTGAAAAATTGTTCAGATACAGAGATGGATGTAATGTACCGCAAAGCTTTGAGCATGTCATTTCATTATTGGTAAAATATGTGGAACATGTGGGGTTTAGAAGATGGTGAAAGGATGAAGAGGCAGGGTGATGATAACATGAAACTGGCAGATGCTTGAAGCCCCATAGAAAACATGGAAAATCCATCTGGATTAGGAGCAATGCAAAGAAAGTAGTGTGGACCATAGGTGTTGATGGAGATAATTTCCTAAGAAAGCTACTTTAGAGGTTCCCACTCCAGGATAATCATGACATTTAATACAGAGGCTATCGGTACTTCAGTGACATCCCCAAATAGGTTTGGGATACAAGGGAATAAAGAAACCCCTTCCTTTGTAAGAACAATAAAAGTAGTTTTGTACAATAATCAACATGCTGCCCAACCAAGATTTGCAGTCATCTGCCTGCCAGGTGAAGGCAGCTCCGAGACTGTTTCAGACAACAGGAAGCACTTTTTGTATCTTTAGCTGCCTCTAAAAAAGGTTGAAGGTCTTTGAATGTGATAGAGCTGAAACGTAAGGAGCTGAAATGAAAGATGTTATGGAGGATTTTGAACAATATGTAGCTGGTTAAGACTGTGGGAAAGATACTTGGAGAAGCTGTAAGGAATCAAGACTTTGTAGTGGCTTGAAAACCTAGGGGAGAAAGAAGCAGCTGTGTAGATTAGTTGATTGCAAACAGCCAGTTTCTAATTAGGTAATTAGTAGCACTCGGGAGCATTTGCTGGGGTGCAGGTGCCGCTGCTCCCTGTGCTGCTCTTTTCCAAGGGGCTCCTTTGCCAGGCCCTGGGCACAGTGTCCTCCTTTAGGACACCGTGAGTAGCTCCTTTATAAAGCTGGAGGGAGGGAGGAGTGAGCGCTGCTCCAGATGGGAACTGGTGAGTTTGAAAACATGTCAGCATGTGTATATTTTTAATTTCAAAGGCATCACGCTAGCGTTAGAGCGCTGCTTTAAATCCCAAAGCAGCTCTGCAGAAGTAGGTAATCCCTCAACACCAGCACAAGTTGGCAAGAACAGAAGCCCCTTTTGCTGCTTACTTTGTAATTAGGGTAAAACAATCTTGTTCCCAGTTTTTAGGCCATTGAGCTAGTAAATAAGACAGTTGTGCTCAGAGCTAATTCTGGCATTACTTATACCAATTACAGAACACTAGAAGGGAAAATTCTCTTATGAATGGCTATATTGGCTTTTGAAGTTCAATCCGTGGAGTTGGGTGAGGTTAAAACTGAAGATTATTTTAAATGGATTCTATTAATAGCGTTGCTGCTAGGAGACCAAGCCTGAATCCTTTGCACAACAGCTGATGTGTGTTCCGAAATATACTTGGTGTCGATGCTTGAGATGTCGATTTGGAGACGGAAAAATTCTCAATGGCAGAGTTTCGTCACGTGGCAGTTACGCTGTTTCCTAGCTGGCTCCATGCAGTGGCTTCGGTGTTGAGGGCCTTGGTGTCAGCAGAGAGGCTCCAATGGGTGTCTTTATAGCACCGAGGGACAAAATATGCAGCTGTTTACAGGTGCTTTCCTATTCCATTATCCAAACTCGATTCTGTAAACGGCTCCTGAGGCCACATCTGATGCACATACTTGACCTTATTGTTGGCAGGGAGACACTGAGAGCTGAGATCCCTGTGCCCTCAACGTCTGGGGGCTTGTGAAAGCCCCAGGAGCTCCCTCCAGATGCCAAGGATGGGCTGTGGTGAGCTCGCCAGATAAACTGATGTCTGCACTCAAATTTCCTTCTGTGCTTACACCCGGCTCAATAATCTGAGTGGATCATCCCATGCCGAGTTGCTTCTTTCCTGAGCACTCAACTTTATGAAATAAAAAGGTGTAAATTGTCAATGTTATTAATCAGCATCCTAATCTATACTCCCTTCGCCACCAAAAAAAAAAGTGTTTTTTGTTAACTTGTTTTTCCCTGAATAATTTTTCCTAGGTAAATCATTGGCGTTTCTCTTTTTTTCTCTGGGGATATTATTTCAGTGATGCAGTTTGTCAGTGTGTCGGTACTATTGCAACACCCTGGGCATAGCTACCATAAAGCTCAGAACAAGGACCTGCAGTGCAAAATGTTTTAAAGCTTCGATGACTCTATCGCTTGCTACCACCTCCATGAAAATAATAGAAATAACATCTGCTGAAGTGATAAACCAAGGTCTTGGAGCAGCTGGCAGTTTGTGACCTCCTTGCACGGTTTCCTTTGTGAGGGCCTTTCCCAGGGAACGCTGCACATTCATTTAGCAGATGTGCAGAAGGCAGCAGAGGTGCTTGGTTAACAGTTTAGCGGTTGACACTGGAGGGCTTTGCCTCGTCTGCTACAGTCTTTTTGTTGCTTTCCTGCATTGAATAATGGGCTCTTAGCTGTGCCACTCACTTCCCCAAATGGCCCTTGTGTACCATGGAGTGGAGTGATAAAGCTGCACGATTAGTAATGCACAAAACAGAGACGTAGTCGCATCAGACGTCGAGAGCTGCAGATGTGAATTCTTGCGCATGCTGCGTGGTGTTATCTTAGCTACTTTGGGTTGTATTTTTCATGTACTGCATGTAAAATATGAATAACCTAAAGAGAAGCTTTTAAACGGTTTCTTGAGTGAGTTCCAGTCATCTGACTGGGCAGATTTTAAAGCTGAGCTCCATTAGCTGGAGTTCCAAGTGGCTCTCGGTTAGGGCAGGCTGTGACTCTGGGCAGGCAGCGCTTGCCTGTAAGGACCAGCCTGCTGGAGATGCAGCACAGGTAAATGCTAGATGTTATGGCTGGGCTTGGATGCTGCTTGCATAATTCAGATGCTGATGTTTCCCAGTATTCCAGATAGCAGCAGATACTAAATTGTTAGTCGTTGCTTTTAAGAAGACATTTATGTCTTCTAAATGGCAACATAAATGGCCTTTATGTCTTCTAAATGTCTTCTTGGGCAACTCCTTCTGTCTTTGCTATTTTTCGTATTCCAATCAAAGATGCCTAGGTCAAGTCTGAAGACTATATAAGACTCTTTCCCTTTTTTAGCCTGCTCCCGAAGGAAACCCAAGGTCTGTGTGATTGCACTGTCCACTTAATACCTGAGTTCACGGGTCGGATCTGACTGTATTTGAGAAGACATTGGGAAATGCATGCCTGAAAAAGCATTGCGCTGAGTTTGGAGTGGAAGGACAACACAAATTGATGTTTCTGCTTGGAACAAAGCAGCAAGTGAGCAAATTCTGCTCATTTTTTGCCCTTGTTGATCATTTTGATTAGAATGATGACCAACTAGCCAGCACGGATGGTGCCAGGGGCATTTGTAGTGTGCACCAGCTGTTGTGAGTGGAGTTGTCAGAGCAGATGTGGGGGTTATTGGGGAATAGGATGAACTGGCGAGTGGACAGTCTGCAAAATAGCAAAGCAAGCTTCCTCGCTGCTGTGCCTTGAAGTGTAGTTTTTGTTTGGGGCTTTTTTGGTCTGTTTTCCCTATTACCTGAGTAAATAACGTAGTTTTGTTCCAATCGGGCATAGTTATGAAATGGTCATGCATGTGCAAAAGTGCTTCTTCATCCATCTGTAAATGTTTCTGAGTCAGAAGATGTTTCACACCTCTTTTTGATGCTAGCTTTTAAGAAACTTAACCAAGAGTAGAATAATTGCTAGGAAGTATGATTACTGATTCATTAGCAGGATCTTCTTCTACAGCCTTAATGTGTTAAATGATTTCTCTTTTCCCTTTAAACCTTAATATTTTATTTTAGATGTACTTTCTGCATACATGTGAACACAATATATGGGAAGAACTATTAGAAATAACTGAGAATGTCATATGGGCCTAAATGACAGAGAGAAAAGGCTATTTGAAACCCAGTCTAAATTCCCTCTGAAATACAGAGATGATCCTTGGGTTGTTTTCCTTTTGGGCTAGTCCAACTGTCTGAAGTCAAAGGAAATGAAGTGCTGTGCGAGCTGATCTTACCGCAGGAGGAACTTCAGGGGTCATCAAATCCATCCCTGTGAAAAAAGCACGTTCAGACAAAAGCGCAGTTGATGGACGTACCTGACCTTCACCTTCTCACTTGAAATGCTTCAGGCTTCATATAGACTAGCGGCCTTGCTTTGAATGTGAATGGAAGATGTTACTGTTGATGCTGTGTTATGATCTCGCTAGCTCTGCCCTGAGCCTCCCCGTCAGTGACGCAGGAGCCCGAGACGAGATAAGATGTGATGAATGCCTGGTTCTCGTGGGTTTTTTCCTCAGCCTCCGCTGTTGGCAGAGGCAGGAGGCTGAGCCTGCTGGACTCCTTCTTGGATACAGTACAAATATTGTTGTGTTCGGCAGGATTTTGCAGCTCCTCCCTGTCTGCAAAGGGCAGCCCGGCCTGGCTGCCCTGTGGTCATGCGTCTCCTCCCACGGGCGCTTTCTGGGCTGAGTGTTGATGATTTTTTCCTCCATCACATTCACATATCCGAGAACATCCATGCAAATGAGAGGCTAATCGGTCACAGTTGTATTTTGAAGGAGAGCTGGAAACTGCTGAGAAATAGGTCAGGGGTGCAGAACTCTTCTTATCGCCAGCTTTGCAAAACAGTCCGTCTTAGCCAGGAACTCTGCTTTTGATTCAGAAGGCGTGATTGGGTATGAAAAAGGTGGGTCAGGGCTGCTGCATTCAAAATGTAGGACTGTAAATAGTTAAATTTGCCATTTGTAATATCCAAGTTTTTAGTTGATAGATTTCACTTGAGCAACGTGAGTGCTTTTGAATATCTGGAATTGCAAATAACTTAAGCTTGGTACTATGTGTAATAATAGTTCCACCAGTAAGTTGTTTGTGGAAGAGTTTTGTGTTTTGTGGGTTTTGTTTGTTTGGTTGTTTTTTGGCTCACTGCCTCTCTTGCCCCCTCAGTTAATTTGAATTTTTAAAGCATCTTGGCTTTAGCATCCATGAATTTAACAAGCTTCATCCTACAGACACTTGTCCAAACATATGGGAGATCAGTATAGCCTTGGGTATTAAAGCTTTGCAAGCAGTAAGAAATTGAAATCCCTTTTCTTCATCTGTTTTTAACTGGATGATGGGTTCACTTTTGATTTAATAAAGAAATGGAGAAACATAATTTTGTATTTGAATATACAGGGCAGATATGAGCAAGATAATCTCTTAATTAAACTTTATCTTTTATCTTTTTTTTTCCCTTGATAAAAGTTCTAACTCAGTAGGCTTGAGCCTAAAACTTTTCCATTAGCCCTCAGCAGATTTTATTGGATATTGCACAAGGAAGAGATGATCTCTGATATATTGATAGATCTTGAATGTTTTGCATAAAGTAAACCTCTTTTTGCCCTCTTTAGGAATTGCCTTTTTGCCCTCTTTGAATCTGGG
>JAUBOD010000858.1:1496646-1536006 GCA_032353885.1 Nothura maculosa
AAAGTCTAATTAAGAGGATATGGCACAGGAAGCCTTCCAAATTTGCAAAACATGTAGTTATTTAACTTCACATTTAAATGTGAAGTGTGATATGGTTTTAAGGGAATGACTGTAAGATTATGTAAATATGTACGTAAAACCAAATGAGCTTTCCACCATGAGTTTTTTTTTTTTTCTTGTAGTGTTCAGGGGAGATCAAAGACTAGATTGTAATGTTGATTCAGTAATCCCCAAGTGCTAATTTTGACTAGAAAATGTCAACATGAATTAATTAATGTTTCTTTCCCCCTCTATCACATCATCCTAGCCTTAACTGACTTTGTTTTGTCTTTCCACTCTTAAGTAATTTTAAGTAATTCCACTTAATATTTACATGAACTCTATATCTGGGACACTTTTAAATGTGGATACAGGTCTGCAATGCTGTGGTGTAGCTGAAAGTAGTTGTAGGAGCAGATTCCAAGTTGCAGCTGGAAGGAATTGGTAATCATCCTTGTCCCACCTTCGGTAGCCCCTGGGTGTTATTACTCTTATCCTTGTAAGGAGCTCAAGATCTTATCCGAGTGAACTATGTTTCTCAAAGCTTTTTTTTTTTTTTCTTTTCCCATAGTTTTCTTCCAATAGCTGGTTGGCCTTATGACTCAACTAGCACGGTATTTTATTTGTATTTGTTTTCAGCTGTGCAATAGCTGCTTGCATTGAGCCCTACTGAGCCTTCCCTGGTACAAAAGAAACCCTTCAGGACCTTAAGTATCCATTCTTCATGTGTATCATTGTCACAACAGCTAGACAATTGTAAAAATTGCTCACAGAAATGCTGAAACTTTTTTTTTTATCCCTCAAATTCTGAGTGGCTTCTTTTCTGCCCCCTCCATTTTCCAATACAAATTTTAACATGTGGACACCCAGATGTGAATTTAATATGGCAGGGGTGCCACAGAATCGTGGGCTGCCTGGTTTTCGCTGGCCACAGCAGCCTTAGCTGGTTATTCGCCTTGCTCTGGCACTGACAGGACGAGCTACTGCTGAGTCGCTTATCTGCCCTGGTGCCAAAATTGTTTTGAAATTCATTGCTTTTCAGGGCACGTCCTCTATTTTCTAGCTATTGCCTGTGCTCTGTGTTGTTAGAGGTGTAGCACTGCCAATGTCTTAACTAAATTTAGTGTATATGGTTTCAGATGTCTTGGGTCTTTGTTTTTCTTGTTTGCTGTTTTTTACCATACTGCTAATCAATGAGTTAACATGTTTTTCAAGGAGTTCTGTTTTATGTAGATTTCCATGTTTTTATGGGTCTGGATGAGCATCTGGCTAGCTTTGATTAATGCAAAACCCAACTAAAACAATCCAATTCCCTGGTGCCTTTATGCTGTCAACTACTTTGAGATCTGTAGGTTGGCCAACCCTTAATTCATTTAACATGTGCTTTACTGGCACAGGAGCCAACTTTGTCATCAGACTATAACGTGCTGCGAGTCACACACCTCACAAGTCTCAACTCCTCAGCCAACTTTGCCACCCAAGCCTTTGATCTCTACTCTGTGATTTGGTTTGCTTGAATATCAGTATCATTAAGCTCTGGAGATTGTCACTGCTTGTGTTCCTGTCCTTTAATGAAGGCCAATACAAGTTTCTTGGGTTCAGCTCCTCTGTACATTTGACATTTGCCTAGTGCTGGCCTTGGGCTGGCAAGGTGACCATTACCGTAGTTATCCCACATTAAATATTAGCGTGAGGTCAGCAGTCTTAGGCCTCGCCTTTGGAGAACTGCATCCAGTTCATCTTAGCCGGAGAGATTTACTAAAAATGCACACGTACAGGCTGAGGAGCTGTTGATGCTGTTAAAAGCAGTAAACAGACTGGAAAATATGGAAATGACACGAGACGTGTGTTGTGCGAGGGAAGTTTCCAGTAGGCCGTGTGCTGCTGGCTCCCGTCAAGGCAGCGGTGACACCCGCGGCCTGCGAGGTGCTCATCAGAGCTCAGCAGCGTCTCTGCCAGAGCCTGTGTCTGCACTTGATGGCGTTGTTTGTTCTCCGATACACAACTCCAAGTTTTTCTCTTTATTTATTTATCTTATTAGGGTGAGGTGGTAAGGAGTGTTTCCAGATAGCTAAGTTTGTGATGAGCATTCCTAAAGTTAACTTGTGTTTCTGCCTTTGAATAATTTGAATGGGGGACAACCTGGCCGAGAATTACGAATGCTGCAGGCTTCAGCTTATTCGCTTGCTTTAGCTTCTCCAGCTTAGCAGCTCTTGCAGCAGCTGCCAAGGACCTCGGAAAGGGATCTTTAATATGATATCCCCCATGTTGAAGGTTTAGGAGAGGAAGTGAACAAATTAGATGATATGGCTTTCTCTACCCCGAAAATTGTATTCATGATGCCCTACAATACTCAAGGACTTATTCCTTTCCAAGGTTATATCATTAAATTGTAGGGTTTTGGGTTTGTTGTTGTTGTTTTAAGAGAAATCTATTCAGACTCTAAAATCATATTTCTTTTAGATTTGCATATATATTTATTTGTACGAATCTTGCCAGTCTTCAGTTGAACTGGAAAAGGCTGCTCTGAAATCAAACCAGTGCAAACTGGCATTGAAATTCAGGTGCTGGAAGTGGCTGTGATGGCCCCAACACCCTCCATGTGCCTCCAGCAAGGCCCTCGGCAGCTTGAATTCCCCAATCCTGATGTCTCTATTGAAGGAGCCTAGCAGAAGGGTGACGGAGCCATCTGTTCACAGCAGGACTAATCTGACGGATGGCCCGGGAACAAGGCGCATCCTCGGGTCTCGGCCACTCTGCATGAGGGCAGAGGCAGCTGCTGTCACGCTGCGGGAGAGGCAGACGCGGGGCCTGCAGTGCCCAAAAGCTTGTGCCTCTTGGGAGGAATTTTTCCTTGGTGTTTCTATAACATCAATATAAAAATAAATGCTTCTCTCTTCTACTGCTACAAGAACAGGATGGCACTAAAAACCACAGTATATTCAGTACTGTTGCAAACTTAAACCATGGATTATTTTTTTTGCTTAAGGGATGTAATAAATATTTATTTTGGGCAAATGCAAGGGTCAGCAAAATAGGTTAAACAAAAAAAAAAAAAAAAAAAAAAAAAAGTAGTTTGAGGTTTTCTCCTTTCCCTCTCGTTCCTCTGGCTTTTCCTTTAGGGCTTCATTATTAACAGTGAAATAGCAAACTTGCTCAAGGGCCGAATTGTGCTCTAAAAATCCTAAGTGTGGTTAGAAAAACATTTTTTCCTCTGCAGTGTGCCAGACAGCTTATATTTTAACCCTGTAAAGCAGGATCCGTGAAGCGGCCCGTATGAATTTTTGCTGATAAGGTTCTGAATTAATGCCATTTTGTGCAGACCTAGGCCTGCTGAAGCTTAAGGAAATTCATCACAGTTGCAGATTGTTTTCCAAGTAATATCCTCACGGACTATGAAGCCGATCCCTTTATGCTAAATACATAAGGCTTTGCTTAACTTCATTTTTTTGAGCTCCTCCATCTCTAATCCCCACTGCTCAGTTTGTAAGTAGGCTTTGGCAGAGGCTGGTGAACTGCAATCGTGCTGACACCCAACTCACACAGTGTGATGTGGGGGTCGGGATGGTGGAGGAGGTTCGGTGCAGGCACAGCTTGGATTTTTCTTCCCCTTTGAAAGGGAACTAAACTTAATAAAACTCTTACTTCCCGTACAGACAAGCAGTCAGTGTGATTTGGAATATTTGGGTGGAGGATAATATGCAGCAAAGTAATTCAGCCATAATCCTGAAGGATGGGATAACAAATAACATGATGTACAAGCAGCTGGAATTATTTAAAAGGTGCAAAGGAGCTTAATGTTCTGAGGAGCTGCCTTTGCAGCCTACTCTTGAGTAGGCACATCTGTAACTTTGCAAATGAAATCGCTTGCAGATATAAATGTGGTTGTGGGTTTGTTTGCTCTTTTGAGGAGGTGATGGAGCATCTGCAGCACGCGGGCAGGTGCGCTGGGAGCTGCAGGTGCCAGTGCCAAGGCTGAGCTTGGAAACCTGGGCATCTGCTTGCAAGAATCAATGCATTATATTTGCTTTTATTGCCAGAACAGCCAATGTGGAGAAGATTGTTATCAAGAAAATTATTTGCTCAATGCTGTAATGTTGGTGTTTTTCAGTGTGACTGGGTGCATGGGAAGAAGCAGGAAGTTGCAGGGAGCTACAGTGAGCAGCTTTTTCCTCTGTCTTCTCCTGCATCATCCTGATTCATGCACTGCAGCTAAGATGGGTGCAGCAGGCCACACTGTCATGCCACCCTTTACAGGGCCATTTATCTGAGCACAAATCGTTCTAGGAATCAGCATTTCCGATTGAGACATGGTTCCCCTGGACTACCTATAGCAGCAGATATTGAAGTTTGGGTTTCTCCAGCTTCAACAGCTATCTTGAAAGATCTGTCAAGAGTGAGGCTTCTTTGGAGAGATGCTAATAGTCTGTTCTTATCTGCAAGCTCACCTGAATGGAGCTATCCAAGTATGGTTTTGATCACATTGTCAATCTCTGAGACTGCTATATCCAGATGGCAACTCACTCATGTTAGTTGTCCAGGCTTCTTCTACAATGCTTGTTAAAAGTATTTGCTGCAAAGCGGCACATTGTTTGTTGTTCTTGGTATAGGTTTTATAACCAACCTGTGTCAGAAACGCCCTTGGGAGTGAGGGGACCATGTGCAGGGATCACAGGGTGGCAGGTAGCAGCTGCAGGTAGGACTGGAGTCTCCCATTCATTCAAAATCAAACATCCCAACCCACCCCACATTTAGCCCTGTTTTCCCATGTTTCTATATAAATCCTTGCTTGCTGCCATCTCAGTTAATTTTGTCACAGAATGGAGAGAGTTGTATGCCAAATAGCAGTGAAATGAAAGTAGAGGCTGTTAAAGTCATACTCATTGAATGTATTTGGAGAAATTAAACTTTGGTGGTTTTTAATAGTCTTTTTGCTAAGAAGGTATAAATGAAAAGCATACTTTTTAAACAGATGTGTGCATGATGAGGCAGAATTTGATCTATAAATATAAATGGAGCTTTGTCTAATTACTGCTTTAAGCCAAAATGCGTTAGATTTAAAAATAACCTCCAATTAAAAGAGCCTAGTTCAACTTGAAAACAGTTTTACTCCTGGACTCAGTATTTTAATAATAAATGGCAGAGAGCAACCTGCAGCCTCCTGAAGCTCCTGATGAGAACTGCTTTCCAAATGAGCAGCTCTCAGGCACGCTGGGCTGCAAGTCGCAACCATGTTCAGCCCCACTGCCAGTGCTCTACAGGCCAAATTATTCCCCAAATGACACTTACAAACCCATGCAGACTTTTGTTTGTTTTTTATTTTCTCCCCTTTTGTAGTGTTTTTCTTGCCACTATTTCTTCAGCTGTGCGGCTCCATCTTCGCCCTCCCTCCTGCCTTGGGCTGCAGCAGCAGCTGCCTCACGGAGAGCACTGGTGAGGCCAGCCGAGATGCTCGGCCAAAACGCCCTTCCTGCCTCCTCGGCTGCAGCTCTGAAGTCAGCGGTGCTGCCTGTTTTCCAGGGCCAGCGTGTGCTGGGCGTGGGGAGGCTGTTCTTTGCAGGATCTGGCTGATCCGGGGCCCCGTGGCCTTTGGAGGCCATTGCTTTCTTTCCTGTGGCACGACAAGGGCGAGCGCGTCACAGGGACGCTGCTGGGGACTTAAAGAGCTTTTCAACTCCCCGGATTCCTGGCGAAAGCCTCCAAGCCACGTCGCACAATCGAGTCTCAGTTCGGGCTCTCCAGGAAGGACGGCTCTGTCGGCGCGTGGGCTGGCTCCGCTCGGCCTCAGAAGACGTCTTGTTCAGCGTGTGCCTCTGCTCGGCCTGCCGAGGCCTTGTGTTTTGCCAAGCGCGAGGTATTCAGCTCCGGCTCCACCATGTCATCCCTCAGTTCTGCTTTCGTGCAGGCCTCTTCTGAAGCCTGCGCCGTGGCTTCCTCTGAGGTGACCTGCTCTCCACAGGCAGCCCAACTTGACAGCCATAGTCACAGGCTGCTTTGATCTCGTTTGTGGTCATCTTGGCTTAAAGCCGTGGGGGAAAAAAAAGTATAAATATGCTGTGTTTTTTGTTGGATGGGAGCAGGCAGTGATGGGTAATTACATTCCTGTTCCTGGAGCTGCTGGCCTGAGGGGAGCTAACATGTAAAGTAGTGATACCTTGTCCTCTGTGGGTGTGTGAGGTACTTGTGCTCAAGTGTCTGGCTCCCTGTGGAAAGAAGGAGAAAGAAAAAAACCTGTGATGGTTGAAATCCAGCCCGACCAAGTTGCTGAGTTTCTATCGAAGCAGTGAACGGATGGCCCAGCTGCAGGAGGTGCCGAGGTGTCTCTGGGAGTTGCGTTTCTGTGCCAGCTACTCACTGCACGTGGTTGCACCTACAGCATTGCAGTCGGTGTGGCTAATGAAGACATCAACTCAATGATGAGCTCCCGAATGTCTCTGCTCAGGCTGTGTCTGCCCCCAGAGCCAGATCGTTTGAGGAGAATTAAAACTAATGGGAGAGAAATGTTTCAAAGACTCGATATGTTCCCACATTTTTGACTTCTGCAGTGTACTTAGACCCATTCCCTGCATGTGTACTCTGCTGTCTTCTCCAGGAGAGCTTTATTGGCTTCTGTCCCTGTTGAATTCGTTCTCCTTTTTGGCCTGCACAGTAGCATGAAGACAAAGTCTTATGACCAGATGGGCTCCTAGAGGCTGCCAAGAGGGACCTTTGGCTGCAGCAGAGCCCTGGGGCAGTTGCTACCTCAGTCACGGCTGCAGCTGAGCAGGGCCAGGGACCTCTTCCCACCCAGATGGGCAGGGCCGGTTCAAATCTTCATTCGTCATCCAGGTCTGCATTTTAAAAATTATTCTTTGTATTTTATACTTCTGGCACTTAGATTGTTTGATTATTCCTAATGACTTGAAAGGTAAAAATATTTATATCTCTTCCAGACTAGATTTAAGTTATTTTTGTATTTTGGGAGACTGCTCTTCCTAAGAAATTCAGTTCTTAATAAAGTAATCTCTTTTTTTTTTTCCCTCATCATTCATTTCTGCAGAAACTATTTTGTTTTTTCCAAGCTAGAATCCTACTTAAACTCAACAATATGCAGTGGATAACATGTTTCTCTGTTTGCTTTCCCTTTTTTAAAGACAAAAGAGCCTTATTGAAATGTGCTTCCTTTCTGGTTGCTAATGGTTTTTCCTTCCTTCCTCCCTGCAATAAGCTTTTAACATTCTCCCATCCTGTTGGGTATAAATCTCAGCCTGGACTATTTTCCTTGTTGAGGTGTTGAGTTGCTGCTCCTGTTTGCAAAACTGTACTTGGTAATATGATAAGGAGAAGCTGAGCTTAGGTAGGAAGAGATTTTCCAGTGTGGTGGCAAAGGGGATGAAGTCTGAAAAACAAGGATAAGATACTATCAGTTTTTACCTGCTCTTCGTCATATTCTCTTTTTCTCATTTAATTTCTGAATGCTTTCTTATGTTGGATCTAGATAAATTCCATGGCATTATATACAATCTATCTAAAGGAAGGGCTAATTCCTGTTGGTTATTAATGTTGCATTTTAAGTTGTCTCAGGTTAAAGGGAAAACAAAAAGGCAAGCCTTTTCACTGGAATTCCCTTGTTTCCTGGAGGGAAGATACTGAAAGTTTTGCTTCAAAGGCTCTGTATGGGAATCACATCCTGAAGAGTGGATATTCTCCAGGGCTTAATTGTACTTATTCATAGAAACGCTAAACTTCATGAACTGGACAGCAGAGCTCTAAATTTGGCTGTAACTGCAGAGAGGGTATTGTTTTGTGCACGCTCTGATTAGCAGCGTTGGGCACAGATGTACACTTCGGAATAATTATAAAATGGATGGGAGTGAAAGCAGGCTTTGCTCTGTGCAAAAAAGAGATGAGCTAAACAAGACTTTATCTGAATGTCCTATTTAAATAAGGTTTTGCTTTTGCATGGTGTTGGGTTATGTCTTATGGAATATGCCTTGTTTCTCTCTCACATATAGGACTTTAGTTTGGTACCAAGTCTAAGGTACAAGACTGTGGGGCACCAGTCTACTGCTACTTCCACATCATCTTGTAGTTCAAGAGAAAGAAAATAAGACTGAGCAGCGTATTTTAACCAGCAAGAGTGTGACTAGGCTACTGCCTCCCCTCTGTTGTTGCCAGTATCAGAAATCTGAGTCCAAATATCTATATTATTTGTTCTCTGTGTTTCTGAGGTTTCTTTCACTGAAGATGAGAATTTGACTTTTAAAACTAAAACTCATTACCATTTTTCTAAACTGGCTAAGCTTGCACTCAAACAAAGGTCTATTTAGCTGGCTTACCCAAAATGGATGCTTTCTTGTTCAGTAGAGAGGCAGTTCAAGACTTCACAGTGGAAATCACTGCATAGTGCTGCATTCTTGGGCTTCATTAGGTTGAGATTGGAAAGAGATTGCAGAAAACCTAAAAAATTGTGGGTTTTTTTTAGTTTTGCATTTTTATAAGGAATAAAAAATAATATTTTGTTTTTAGATTCCTTATAAATAAAATTGAAGGATATTTCAGGGGGCGTTCTAGCTTGAAAGAATGTTGTCTTGTTTCAGATATTATTCAGGATTAAGCAGCAGTGTCATTAAGAATCTTTTTTGCTGTCCATGTTTCCTCATGGTACCTTACATAAGACTGGTAAGGAAGGTAAAAAGGTAATTTGGACTGAGTACTGTGCTTTACTGTTGTCAGTGCTGGAGGAAATTGGGAAATGTGTCTTCTATTCAGAATTGTATCCATCCAACGTGGCACTACGAATTAATTTTGAAACTTGCTGCTGAAGGGAAATTATCAAAACATATCCAATTTGAAAAAGAAAATGTGTTTTTGGATAGTGCTGAAAGATGAAAATGTTGAGTGATTGTTATTCCTTTTAATGAAAGTCATAACATTTAGACGTGGTAGGAACATAACTGCCTTTTTACATGGAAAATAGCTCCATCAAAGTTCCTAACTATCCGTACTTACATATTCCAGGCTCCTTCACTAACTTTGTTAGTGAGGTAAAATAAGGATTTGAGGAAGAAAGATGGTCATATTTTGGAAAGTGTTTGCAATGAGCCTTGTCTCCTGCAACATGAAGACTTGTAGAACTATTAACTTCTGCTTTGAACTATGGTAGTCTGAGTTTTACGGTTGTTTGGAAGGATTAGGATGATTAAAGATCATTGTGACTTTCAGGGAGCTATGTCAATTGGTTTCCTAGCTGAAATTGTGCTCCTTCCTCCTGACTGTGCTTGAGAAATCATGAAGGATTTGCACTTTAGAAACCAACTAAATTAGTCCAGATTAAAAAGACTGGAGTCTAAGGGAGCTGAAGGTCTCCTTACTGTAGCAATTGCCTACCTAAGAGTGTTTGCAAAGTGTTACAGTGTGCAGAAGTCTTATGGTCACTAACCCAATATGGGAAGAGTTTAATCTAGCACAGAGCAAATGTTATCATCCTTCATGCCTATGAAAACAGCAATGTGATCTGTATCTTTTAGTTAATCTTTTTCTGCCGTGATTAGCACACATCCTGTACCCTGCATGTTGCTTTTGAATTCTCAGTTAAGTGTTATAATGCTTTATCTTTCTATAGAAGTTGATGTTAGGATGAAACCTGGTAAAATCTTCAAGGCTACACTGTGTACCTGAACTGCTTTGGGAATCGACCCTACTAAGTTCTAATTTGTAGAAGAAGGCTTCCCATATTGCATTTGCCAAGTATTCATTACATGTTGAGAGAGACTTGAGTTGATCTTGAAACATTGTTGAGGCTGGTTATTCTGTTTTGCATGAAAAAAATTGATGGTAAGAGCCCTTGAATACACTACATTAGGGAGGAGCTAAATAAAATAGACCACAACAGTATTTTTCAAGCAGAAATAAACTTAGCATATCTAGGAGGATTTAGGAACTTTATCCTAAGTTCCCTTGAGCTTAAGTTCATTTAAATTTCATTTAGAAGAAGGGGACTTGCAGTGACCTGTGAAAGGGCACTGATCTCTCCTAAGGAAGGTGCAGTTAACTACTGCCATACCTGCAAAGAGAGCCCTGCGGTGAGCCAGGGACAAAGTCTGTCCTCGAAGCAGCGAGCATGGAGAGGACCATGAAGTCTTGTTCTTGGCTGGTTAAGGGCAGCATATGGAGCTGCTGAGTGGCCTCATTAGGGAGCCCGCTCTGATGTGGGCAGGCAAGGGCTGTGAGACTGCGCCGAGCGGAGCAGCGCGAACGGAGCCCGCGGGCAGAGCTGCTGGATGTGGCTCTTGTGCTCCCTCTGGACAGCGGTCCTTGGCTGTTGGCCTCTTTGCCGAGGTCACACTGGCCACGTGGAGATTTGGCACCGTTACAGTCACTGAAGATTAGTTATGGATTACAGATGTAAGCTAAGCCATGTTGAGAGGAGTTACACTGCTTATCTTTCCAGCACTTTTTGCACACATACTTTCAATCATGCTGTTGGAGGCAGAACATCAATTCACTGTTTCCGGTGAGTTAATTAGAAATAGATTTAGGCTCTTTCTCTTAAAACCTAATTTGAAATGTTGTAGGTGCTTTCCTTATGTTCAGAGCTTTCATCTGCCCACTGCTAGCTCCATGGCAATTCTGCAAAGCCTGCATTTCTTTCCTGGTGCCAAAAGACAACCTTGGTCTCTTGGTTTGAATCTTTGGTCATGTCTCCAGTGTGATGCAGTGAGTAGGTGGTCTTTAGTGCTAGAAGCTGTAGCTGCAATGTAGACCTCCCAGTGCATTCCCTGAGGTCAGATGGAAAACTTCCAATGCAAAAATAAGAAAATTGAAGGTGTGAGCACCGGTTCACCTGTTTCCCCTCACCACAGTAACACTACTGCTTGGAATTCCTGCTTACCTCTCCCCCCCAGCTTTGGTGAAACGGGGAGCAGGGTTCATTCAACAGGCACCAGGATGCCACGGTTTGAACCAACACTGGCTTCTACTTGATGGCCCTCTTGCTGCCTAACAGGCAGATACTTCCTCCCTCCACTTCCCATATGAATTCCTACAGGTGGGTTTTGTGGTATGTGCCTTAAAAATCCGCAGCAGCTCCTGGAAGAGCTCTGCAGTGAGCCCTGGGGCTATGGAGAACATTTCTGGGTGGAGAAGAACAAGAACCACAGTGGAGAAAGACCCACCATGTGCAACCCAGCTGGGCTGGTGTTCGCGTCCCTGGGTGACTGACCGGTCATTCCTCCTGTGGGTGTCATAAAGTGTTGAGCAAGGATAAGAGCTTGTTTCTCTCTCGTAAAGGCAATAACCAGACTGTCTTAGTACTTGCTCTCCCCATCAGAGTATACTATTATTTCAGGAGCTGGAAAGCAATGGAGAGTTTCTGAGTAGTCTCCACTGTGTATTTGCCTCTGACTCCAATCTCTCACTCATCCTTTGGGGATGTTCTTCCCCGATAGCTTCCATCTTATTAAGGTTTTGTTTGTTTGTTTATCTCTGCATAATCTTCTGCCAGAGAAAGGGCTCAAATTAATCAATTTCTGATTTTTTTTCCAATTTTCACCTGATTTATCTGCTTGTATTTATAGCTGGGTCAAATAGTCCATTAAGAATTTCAGATGCTATCAAAACCAGCAGAGATAAAGGTTTCCCAGGAGATTGACTGTGCGCTTGTGTGGAACACACTGAAGAGGGGAGTCAGTCTGCACAATTACCTTGGAGTCTGCACAGCCCTAGCGTCCCTGTCACTAAATACCTGGGGTAATCATTAGTTGTGAGCTGACAACATGTCCCACCTGCTGTGTCCGCTGCTATTATCACACCAGGAGGCTTCCCTCGCTCCCAGAAACAAGAGGAATTCGTGCCTCTGTGTCTATTCGGATGGAAGGATATCTATTTAATGTGGTGCCCTATTTAGGGACATAAAGCAGTGTTTTTCCAAGGGTGGAAAAACACTTGCTGTGTAGGAGGGAAAACTTCTTGCAAACAAGAACGGAGTTTTCTCATTTTACTTTGTCAGGGATTTCTATTAGAGCAAGGCTAGAGAGGGAAATTTGGAAAGATTCTGGGAAGCTTTGACTCAAGAAGAGGAGAATGATTCATAGATTTTTATTATTGTTATTTACTAGGGCCAGAGCAAACCATTGGGCCTAATCTTTTACTTATCTTTATCTTCAAAAGCATAAAGCACTTATGCAATGACCCCTAGAGAGTCCGTGGGTTAGAACCAAGGTCTTCCGACTCTAAAGCACAAATCCAAGCTGTGAGAGAGAGAGCCCACAATCATTTTAAGCTGAATTTACTCCTATTACCATCAGATTATCCACTAGAGAATACTATACAGGCTTGATAAGTGTTTTTATAATGAATCTGCAGTGTGTCCCTTCCCTGTGTGTAAGACAGGCTGGTAAATAAGTTGCCCATGGAAAATGGGGATGTCAGAGGCACTTAAGGAACTGAGATTTGACGAGCTGTGGAGACTGGCCAGTTTCTGTGTTGTGACAATGGTCAACTTATCTCTGTTTCTGCCGGAGTCCTGATGTAGGAGTTGCTTTGTTCAATGGTCATTCGTCGCTTTTGATGGGGAAAATTTGATTACTGAGAAGAGCAGCTTGTTTAGCAGCAAACTCTTTCCCGTTTTTAATTTTGGGGTGAATGTATATTTCTCCAAAAATAACTTTACTCAAAATCCTCAAAATAAAAAATCTTACATGTGATAAAAGGTTTAAGTCAGAAAGATATTTTTAAACTTCAGCATGATGCTGGAAGAAACAAATGTCCATTGGTATAGCACATTAAAAAAAAAAAAGATGCAATTTAGACCCGTGTTTCACTGCTTTGGGGAAAACAGAAGTCTTCATCCCCCAAGACTGAATCAGAAACTTCTGACAAACTCGACACCTGTCCTAGAAGGATTTTCTTAGGTGAAATAACCTCAAAGAAATTGATTTATACCAGTAGCTATAATAAACACATGGTGCAAAGCTAAGAGGTCTCCAAGGCTTTGTGTAATCAGCTGAAATCTTAATTAAGTTCTTAAAATAAGTTCCTCTGATAAGAACTTATCAGTAATTATAGACGTTTAGTTGACCTGTAAGCAATCCTTTAAAATCGTCTTGCCATCAAAAGTAGTTCATAATTTTACAGCAGTTAAAACTTTTTTTTTGTGCTTAAAGGTCTAGAAAAATGTCAGCAACAAGCAGGGAAAGAGGTAGGATAAGGAATCACAAACCATCAGTGGATTATTAGCAAAGCTGCAAAATAAACTCTTGGAGCTCAGTATTTGTGCCTGGAATGGCCTTGTCCCAGTGTGTTGTCGGGGAATCTGGATAAATGTTTTGACAGAAATAAGATATCCACTGTCAGAATTGTTAGTATCTTCCAAACACCCAGCTCGACAAGCGAGTCAAACACGAGAGCGTGTGGCTGCAGTTACACAGAGGGGCTGGGTAAGGACAAGCATATGTCAGTCTTAGAGCACAGGCTTCCTGCTAATGGCTTTGCATTTTGCAGCACACTTAGCTTGCCAGAATTAAACAAAAGATGGGCAGTTTGTGGCTTTTTGTGTCTTAATTTTTAATTCAACACATGGCAAATAAACCATATCCTGCAGCAAAACGCGGTGCTCTGTAGTTGCTGCAGCAGTGAGCCAGTTCCCTGTCTCTGATTTCCCCCATGGAGATTTTTCCCAGCAACAGCAGTCCTCATAAGGAGACTAAAGGCTTCATTTCATGGAAAGATTTTGTCAGTAAGCTAAATGCTAACATCCACAGTCTAGGCAATGCATCCCTTGGATCATTCTTAAGGAGTGTGGTTAAAAAGTATTTCCCTGGGAGTGATTTTGCTGCTTGGGCAAATCTTTTACAGGTGCAGTCTATTACAAAGGGCAGGCTGCTTTCTATAAATGAGAAGGAAAAAGGGATCCAAAGAATAAGTGATGATGTGTAGCCTTGCCAGCAGGAAAAGTCTGAAGCAAAACTGAAGTTTTAATGGAAGTAAAGTTGGGGCAGGGAGGAAATCACTAGTCAATAACAGGATATTGGAAAGGAATGGCTTATTCTACATGAATTTCTCCAGTCTACAGAGCTAATAGTTTCAGGAACAAACAGAAATACCCAAATAAAAACTGTCAGTCAAACAACCTAACCTGGTTATTGAATATTTCCCTCTTCTGCATTATATTTGTGGAGTTGAATCATGTGAATCATTCAAATCCTGCAAGTCTGCTATAGCAAATTCCATATCAACACCAATGAGCATCAGTGTTGAAGTCAGATGTCATCAGCATTCAGTATCTGAGATGTCAGTTCCCCCTCCTCTGTTCCTTGGAAGATGGACAAAAGAATATCTTTTTCTTCAGACCAAAAATATTTCTTCTTGGTCTGAAGAAATACCTGTGGCAGCACTCTGCCAAATTTTAGGCCCAAAACACATCAGAAATAATATGACAAAGATGAGATCATTAGAATTTGTGCAAGAAATGTTTTCCTTTTCCTTCTTTAAAAAAATGGTTGACGAAGTAATTTGACTGGACTGGAAAACTGTATATTCAGAATAGTCACCCAAAATGGTTAAAGCCTGGTAAATTATATACAACTGAAGATACTTTCTTCATCTTGGAATTGCCAAGGAATGGTAATTTCAGGCCATTTGACTCAAAATGGGTAACAGAGCATTGGAGCAGTTAGGAGACAATTTCATGGCTATTTAGACATACATTCTGAATGACACTGATGCGTGTTAGGGCCCCTGTGTGCTAGGCTGGAGATGGTGCGTAGGAGTGTAAAGTCTTCCCAAGGATTGAAAGCTCGGAGTGCTGTTGTGCTGAAAGCGATGCCTTCTTGGGTGCTGGGGACCCTACATGCTTGCAAAATGTTAAGACTACAAGGAAAAGGTGTTTTTTCCTTAATAATCTGGGCTATTCCCCATTGTGGGAATGCAGCTGCACTTCCAGTGTTCTGCAGACTTCAGTATGTGCTTTCCTGCTCTGAGTACTGGCATCAAATGAAAAGAGTAAGTGCACCTTAGGGTAGGGAAGCACAAATGCTGCTTCTGCTCTCTTGGAGTGGAACACATGGTTAAATAAATGGCCAAAAGCTACTTTGTGTGCAAACTCTATATTTAACTGTTTTTTAGCTTGTAAGCCAAGAACAAAGATTTATCAGCTTTTGTCATGATCCATAAATCTGGATCTCCTCTTGTCCTTCTACTTTAGACAAATAGCTTGTTGGGGAAATTGTAGTGGTTTGGATAAGTCTAGGTTTCAGTAGTCAGTCCTCTTAGGTCAGATATGTAAGAAACATCTGTAATTGCTTGAGGAATTTGGCACTGCCTCTTGTACTTAAATCACATTTTCCCCTTTGAAAGTTAGAAATGTCCATGTATACATTAGACACACAACCCACATACCGCTGCGCTTGTGGAATCAAGCAGGATGTTACCTTGCAAATCCTACTGCAAAGTAAGAGCAAGCTGATAACGTTGTTGTAGTAAAAGAAACCAGCTTCAAGTTCTTCTACAGCTATGTGTCTTTTTGAGACTCAGAATTAAGTGCACCAGTTTTAAGGGGAATTGCTACAAAGTGGCAGGATACTTCAGTCTTCAGAACTTGCTGCTTATTTGAATTTTGGATGAAAGTGTAATTCAAAGGTCTTTTGAATGATCTCATCTTTTTTTGGACAGAACTGCTGTATTATCTGCATAGGTGTCCTGTATTATACCTGAGCACAATTTACATGCAGTGGTAAATACGTTTAGAATCTCTTACCCCGATCGAGTAAGAGATCATGTGAATTCAAAGCATATTAAACTTAATCTTGTTTTTCCAGGATTATACTCTGCAAATTTAAAATTGCAGTATATAAGAAAGACATAATGTTCCTGACTGCTCATTATAAAGAATGAGGCCCAGCTCACTGGAAAGAGTCTCTTTGGTTCTGCCACTGAAAGCAGAATTTGGCAAATGGACTTCAGTGGGAGATTCAAGCGGGTGACCTTTGCGAAGCAGAACAAATGATTGCTATGTTTGCTAAAATCATGTTAGTGCTGGATTCTTCTGGCACAGCTAGAGCAAACAAAATTAGAAAATCTGGCTGTCTGTCAGTAGACTTTACCTGTTGATTCAGTCTAAGTGTGCTTTGGTGTAGACCTGCCCGGCAGGAACTTGAGCCTCTGCTTTATGTGGTGCCAAGTGCTCTCTTGGCCTGCTGATATTTTTGGGAAGTGATTTTGCATATCATAGAAAACCTTGTTGAAAAGAGGCAGAAGCCTAAATATTGTGTTGAAATCAACTCCCCTGTATCAGATCCCTTCCACCCCATAGGATGCCCTTGGGTGGGCACAGTAGTTGTCTGAACATCCCAAGGAAGAGACTTTCTTTAAGAGGCTCAGCTGCAACTCTGACCTTGACCATGGAAATATTGGTAAATTTGAGCTGCTGGCTGCATTTTAGCCCTAGACCTCTTCTTAGCAGCAGACAGTGACCAACCTTGTGCAAGCCTGGCCGTGTACAGTATCTTGCTTTATTTTGAGGGCAAGCTTGCCTGGTTTTCAGTAGTAGTTCTGAGGCAGGGGGCTTTACTGTGGACTGATTTTGCAGGAACTACAGATAATGAAAGTAGGAGAATCATCTCCTTGGAAGCCACAACCAGAATAAAAAATAGCTTTATTGTCTGTAGTATGTTACCACTGTACTGTGCTAGATATGATGGTTGTTTTTTTTTTGCAAACCTTTTGCCTCCTCCTTTGCTCTTGTTTTCCTCTCTTCACATTCTCTTTTTTTCCCCCAAGTCTCTCATCTTCATTCAGCTTCTCTCTCTGTTTTTGCTTGTTCTGTCAAACACTTCATCCTAGGTAGTTCTGTTTTGTTTTTTTCATCTCCTTTTTCTTGCCTTTATTCCCTGGAAAACATCTTCACCCTTTCTGCTTTCTTCTCAGGGCTTTTCTGTATCCCAGAACTAACATATTTTAGGCAGCTGCCAGCCCCTCTGCTCCTCCAGCCAAGGAAGCGGTGGCTCGAGAGACTGGGCAGCAGAGAGGGCTCAGTTGGGTATCTGCCCTCGTGGGATACTGCTGGTGGCCGCTGCATCGCTCAGTGCAGCGCGTCTCAATTCTCTCTGAGTCGTGGAGATGGCAGGAGGGGTTGGCACAGAGAGTGCAAAACAACCTGGCGTCCTCCCCAAATGCCTTTTTTTTTCCGTGAAAAATATAGCTCTGTGTTCAGGAAGATTAACTCCTCAGAAAGAGATTTTAGCACCTCCAGAGGAATACAGTGTCGTATTGCTCCTGCAGTCCCATCTTAACCACTTAGGGAAGTTGCAGGGCATACATTACAGCTGATTGACAGGTGTCAGTCACTGGTGATGCAGCTTCATTTTTCCCTCAGACAGGCCAAATCGCCCTAGTGCAGCCCTTGGGACTGAAGAAAGAATCGGTTCAGGTTTTTCATTTAATTGCTTGTGCAGATAGCTGCAGGATTGTGGTGTCAGAAAATATTGCCAACTCTCAGGAGATTTCTTGGTATTTTGTTGCCACAATAAGGTCATAGTTGTCGCAGTGGTTTAGTACTGCCACAGAGTATGTGTGCAATTATTTATGCAGCTTGAAAATGGAGTGCAAAAATAAAATATTGTATTTATGTATCTGTGACTTGCATTTATTTCTGTTTTTTAATGCTACTTCTGTCCTCTGCTGTATTGTTTAAATGCATATTCTTCATATTTAAGATTTGTAAAGACGTTAAGCAGAATTATATGCTGTCAATTTGGTCACATTTTGCAACCAGTCTTAAATATGATCCTACTTGTGGGCTTGTGTGTCTCAGCTGTCTTTATTACACAGACATTTGAGTTTTGTAAATCCATATTTATAAGGAGTTTGCTCCACAGGAGAACTACTGTCTCATTTTTAACACCAGCAGGGCAAGTGGCCTGGAAAATGGGTTTTATGCAAATATAGGCGGTTTCCAAAGTCACTTGAGTGTTTTTCAACTGTCCCAAAGTCCAGCCCATCTATGTGGTGGAACATTTGCAGTGTAGGGTTCAGGCAGCATGGAACTGCTGGTGAAATACAGGAAAGCAGGCACAGGAGTCGGGAGGAACTTGCTGTTCCTCTCCTGCACGCTTGCCTGGTCCAAGAGCTCCAAGGGATCAGGTCCTTCTGCATGTCCCAGTTGAGACCTTCTTGTCCAGAGCTACGTTCAGTGTGTGCCAAGTGTGTGCCTGGCAAGGGTAGATTGTTCCTGTAGAAATGAGCTTAGTTGAACAAGCTGTTGTGTTTTTAAAGATCCCACGCTATCATTTTTGTGCCTACTCCTGTTCTCTCTTGTGAGATGTCTCAGTTCAAGCATCAGGGTAGGTCAGGACAGCGTTCACCCTGTGAACAACAGGAAAAATGCCCCAATAAGCCTCCTACCTGGATCTGGACGCTCAGACGGTGAACTCGTAGTTGAAAACCCCCCTGGCAGGTTGCTCACATGCGCAGTCCTGTTGGCTCAAACAGAATTGCATTGGTAAAAACCCAAATGTGAACAAGCAGTGCTCCTTAGCAAACCCCTGGGCACAGTACTTGTATGAGATTGGAGTTTTCCTCGTGCTTTTCCTGCTTTTCCAATTCTATTTGTCACAGACTTGATGCCTCTTACCTGTGAGTTTCCTTTTTTAACAGGAGCTTTATTTTTCTCCTATGATGCATTTGAGAATTCGCTACTTTCCCCTTCCCCCAACTTAAATTGGAGAGAGATTTAGAGTGTATCTGGTAGAACAGCTCTGAAATCTGAGCTCGTCAGGCCAGTCTGATAAAATAGATTTTGGAATTAATCCAAAGCCAATCTCCTGCTTTATAAAACACACAGATATTTGGTGCTCATGGCCTGTGTAGCCAAAAGTCCACATGTGGATTCAGCTACTGGAGCAGCAAAGAATTTCTCCCAAGCACTGGATGTGATCGTTGCAGTCCAGTGCACAACTGTAAATGGCTAATAAACGTATGTGCACAAACCCGGCCTCTCAGAAAGGAGAGATTAATCTGAAAAACATTGTTGGAAACATAGGGAATGTTTAAGGCAAATGGGAAGAGGAGAAAAATGTTCCTTTCAAAGTAGGGTGAAAGATGGCCTTGGAGTATGCGTGCATGTGCAGAGAGCCGCAGGGAGGAGGTGGAAGGTAGAAAATTCAGTGTCTTTCAACACTGACAAATCACCCGGCCCTGCTCAGTGATCTGACAGCATCTCCTTGCCAGCTGCATCAACATTAGGGTTATTCATCAGCTGTCGACGTTGGTAGCATTAGGTAACACTCGCAGCCTCTCTATGGACACGTGTTGTTGCCTGCCTGCTGAGCTGAGCAGCAGCTCGGTGCACTTGGCCTCAGCAGGGCGAGCACGCAGCGAGCGTTGCGCATCTTGTGATTTATATCTCAGAACCGTCTTCATATTTGTCTGCCACAACCCTTGCAAGCTTGAGATGTTGATTCTGGAAACTGCTGGCTTGCTATTCATCAGCGAAGGTTTCTTGTGACCTAAACTCTCTTAATGAAGCTTTCCAGTGTCCTTTATAGTGCAATTTAAGAGTGGGTGATAGCATTTTTATAAAGATAGCATCCACTTTGTGGAGCAGCGGTGTCTCTCCACTGCTAGCAGCCCTTGTAGCCATATACCACTGCTAGACTGCACTGATATTTAGAGAGCCCTTTTTTGAGAAGCATCATTCATCACACTGAGCTGCTGAGAGGCCTCACGCTGCCAAATGTAACAGGTACACCTGACTATCAACAAGCCTACTGCAATAAGAAATTAGAGGGATGGGAGTCTTTTCAGCCTGTATTTCTTCATATTTGCAACATTTCTATGCAACTGTCTTTGCTGATTTTGGTGGTGATGGTTCCACTGGTCGTCTGTGCGATCTGCTGTGGGCGATAACCTTTTGGAACAGAGAGAACTGGTTGCTATTTATGCTGCTAATATTATGGAAATGCTTCGTGCATAAAATAATGATGCTCTGTGGTCAAATGTGTGCGAAGAGAGCAGGCCTGGAAGGGGAGCAAACGAGCGTGGGGATTCTGGCACCCTTCCTGAGCAAGCCGTGCACGCGGCGCTGGTGCGAATTCATCTGGAAGCGCGTTCTGATGTGACCTGCTTAGGAGCTTTCCCGTTTTGGCTGTGTTCCTTTGCAGATCTGAATTTCGCTGAAGGAAATTCTCCGAGCATAGTTTAATTTAAGCTTTAACATTTACCAGAATCAAATTGAAAATTGGATAACCGATCACAAAAACCACAGTTTAGTCTGGAATGCAAGTAGCAAGACTTTGGCTTAGCTAGCACAGTGTCCTGTGCAAACATTCGTAGTGGAAAAGGAATCATTCCCTTTGCAAAGGGCCAGTGCAAACCCTTCAGTGGCTCCCTGTTTGCCGGGGAGCAGGCGCTTATACATATGCTTTAAAAACAAGTTTGAAAGCTCCAGTTCTCTGGTAAATTCACTGTAATTTCTGTGTGTTCTGCATATCGCAGATTTAGCTGCAGATTTAGTTGATATTGTGTGGGGAAATCCTTTAAGAGCCGCGTTTTGCTCATCTCAGCCTGGGCAATATCAGCCTCAAGTTGGGGTAGAACAGAGCTGCAATTGATGGTTGGCCAGGTCTCCTTGCCAAGCTGCTCAGCTTGATCATTCACAGAAAAAGACCTTGTTGTTGTTGCTGTTTAAACCCTTTTGTTGGTGGAGACGGGCGGGCGACAGGTTCTGCCCTGTCCTAGGAGAGGGCGGCACGGGGCCAGTGTCAGCAGCCGCCAATCCCGAGTGTTGTGTTTAATCACGAGATTAATTTTTCCTTTTATTGCCTTTGCCTTTCAATAGCACCAAGCATGACACGTTATAAAACAGTAACACTACTTGAACAAGACTTGGCCAGCATCTCCAAGCCCCCTGGCTATGTTGATAGCTAAATGAACATTTGGCTTGACGTGCAGCCAGTAGATGCTCCCGGGAAACCCAAGAGGGGGAATGTGCTTGTCAAGGCACGGGCCGTGTGCCGGGAGAAGGCCTGGGGAAGAGAAGCAAGAGGCGCCAGGGTGTAAGAGCTGCTTCTCTGCTTTGTGCTTTGTTTTCACATGCTTTGTTTCTTACAGGTTTCAGACATGGTAGTAGTTTCAATAGTTGGGATTTCAAGCTATCAATCTGCTATGGGAATGCTCCCAGGTTAGGTTAGGATTCGCATGTTTTAGCATCGCACTGGCCATCGGCAAGGCAGCTCCTTGGAGAAGACAGCAGTAGGTCCTGATCAGCTCAAAGGTTTGTGCTCATCCTACCGAGCGGGGTGACTGCAGGAGGTTTAGCTTTGCACTGAATCTTATAAGCCACAAATCTCTTTGTGAAGGGCTGGTGTCAGCTCCAGCTCTCGGTGCCCGGCGGCTGCAGCCGTGCCCGGCTGTGCATCCACAGCGGGCCCTGCCGCCCCGCAGAAATCTGCTGCTAGGCAGCACTGCTTGTGGTGGGGGAAAAGGCTGGTTGTGACTCCGTGCTCCCTCTCCAACGTGGACAAATGACTTTGTTCATCCTATCTAAGGGACTTCTGTAGTCTGGGAGCGGAAAGTTTAACAGAGTTTGTGTGGGTGCAGGAATGGGCGACTCTTTGCTTGGCAAAACAATATACGTCAACTTGCAGGTTATGTCTGATAACCTTGAGGGCTATAAAACATTTTAAAACTGAACTGGATACATTCCTCTCTTTCTCTAATTCATATTATAACCTAATACTTTTGTGCTTATAATACTCTGTGCTGCTGAAGGCAGATGGTGGAGCTTTGCTGTGTATACAGAGGGATAAATTCACCTTCAGTGCAAGGTTCCTCTGTTCAGGGTTCTGTTTGTGGACAGGGTTGCCTGAACTGCCATCGTCAGTCCAAGGAGCAGTTTAGCAGCCTGTATCATCGGCAGACAAAGTTTTGCTTTACCAGCTTTTCACAATTAATAGGCAGGTCAAACAAACATAATTTGTTTTAGCCTAGGAAAGGTAGAGTGGTTAAAACGTTGGAGATCACTGCATGGTGCAGTGAGATGTTGATGCTAGTTTGTCAAGGCTGGATTCTCTTGGAAACAAAGGATTCAAAGTGCGGTGTTGTGGTTGCTTTTAAAGTCCCTTTTTACAGGAGTCCTCTCTGTCCTTGCTTCTGCTGAAGCTCTTTCTGTAATGAAACTCATCTGGGGTTGTATTCTGTGAAGAGATTTCTGTATCTGAAAGGTAAAATACACAAAGGGTTCCTGGGCATTGTGCTTCCCCTACTGAATGTTGCTTCTCAAATAGATGCCATATGGCAGCTCTCAGCCATTTGAAATGGCTGAAAGAATTAGGCCAATGGCCTAATTATTTGTTCCAACAGTTAAACTTTAAAGCCAACATTCCCTTCCCCCTTCCTGCCCGGTCTGTCAAGAGCTGAGGCATGCGGGTGGGGGCCTTAGCCGTGGTTATGCAGATGTGTAAATATGAAATATTGACTGGAGAGTGAGGAGGAGATGGCGACCGAACAGCTGCCTCTGCAAAATTAGTGTTTATGGCAGAGTTAAACAAAATGCCTTATTGTTTAGAGCGCTGTTTGCCTTGGGCACTGGCTTACACAACCACGTTGGCTGCAAAGAATCTCCTAACTCCCTTTTCCACAAAGCGGAGGATTAAGCAGATAACAGCAACAATTATCTGTCTTGATCGGGCTTTGACATGTATTCCGAGCATGTGCTTCATGACCCAGCTAAATGATTTTTCTCTTTTGTGGCTGCAGTTCCGAGCTCCTGCTCTGGCGTCCTTCTACCCCACCAAGGCTATGTGCTCAGAGGGGTTCCTCATATGTCACTGTGCAACATGTACAAGTGTGTGTTGCTTGGAGCTACAGGGAAGCTCAATCAAAGGAAAGAGATTTGAAGCGAAAGTCAGAGGAACTGTGTGAAGAAAGTGTTAGTATTCCCAATAGCAACAGCCCCCAAAGTCACAGTGCTGGATGGAGGAGGAGTTTCCCTGTGGCTTCACTGTCTGCTCTCCTGCTCCATCCCACCATCGGCTGGGAGCTGACTTCAGATCAGCACTTTAAGTGGGTCACATAAGTTGCCTGTGTCTTGCCAGGCCTCCAGGCACCTCTAATCAACCCTTACCTGAAATGCTTGCTCTGTTCCTGAACGGAATTTCTATAGCTTCCACAGAGCAGTGATTTAACCAGTTCCACCCCAACCCAGTCCAGCTTTGCAGGACGAGCCCTGGGTCCCTCTCCATGCACTGCCCAGCAGAGGGGCCCTCAGGGACTTCGGGAAGCCGGGGGCAGCGCTGCCTTCTGCACCCAGGCTGGGCCTGACCCGCAGCCCGGGTGGCCACGGGGCCCTTGGTGCTGCCTGCGCTCTCTGCTGCAACCCCAGCCATGTCAGTCCTCCGCTTAGGAGGAAAGAGTGTGGCAATATGCGAGAAAACCTGCATTAGAATGAGCGGTTTTAGACATGCATCTATTAGTCGATTTTATGTTAAAATTGAATTTCAAACTCCATTTCTTAAGACTTGTTGTTTGCCTCCAATTCTTAGCATTGTAAAAACAGAATCGACCTCGTAAAAACAGAAGCGGCCTCGCCCTCACAGACGATGTTGCAGCTGCTGGTGCAAAAGCTTTGAAGGGCCAGAAGTCGAAAGACAGGGTGACATTAAGGCAGAAAACAGCTGGGAGTGTCTAGAACAGGGACTATCTGCAGTTGCACAAATTTCTTCTCTGAGCTGCAGGAGATGAAGTAAAGCTAAGTGATTATAATAGTGAAAATAATGTGTTTCTCTATGTAGTTCCTGTGTTCTGGGGATCTCAGCAGATTGCAGACACTCCAGGCATCACTACTTCTGTTGTCTGAAGGAGAAAACATCCAGATGACACAGTGACCTACAATTATGGTAGATTAGACAGTGTTTCCCAGAGCAGAAGGTGTTGGGCAAGTTCCTAGAAGCTTCACTTATTAAACGTAAAATATTTAGCGTAAACTGACTTTACACATTTCTGCATCTGCATTGCAGATTTGTACTGATCTATTAGATCAATGTTAGCCCCAGCTATGCTAATGCAATTTCTCCACCAGACTGCAGTTAATTACCTGACGCTGGCTGGCAGCATCTACCTGTAAGGCTTTTATTCACCCTCTGGAGAAAGGAGATGCTTGAGGAGAAAAACATTTCAAGGTGAGTCTTGCAGCCTGGGCCCCGTTTGCAGGCTGTGCTGTACAGGGAGGTTTTAGAGCAGCGGAAACAGTTTAACCGTGATAATTGATTGGCTAAACGAGACGGATCAGAAGCTGAAAATCCAGGGGAAGGTGGAGGGGCACATTATTGCAGTGCTGTATGCTTCCCTGTCACTGAATATGTGGAAAATGCCATCATGACAGGTAGAAAACATGCCTTTTCTAAAATTCAGAAGTTGACAGAGAAATAAAGAGCAAATGAATGCATCTGGTTTTCCTGAAGATCTTTTTTTTGGAAGAGAGGATCTTGTTCACCTTTTCTGACTTATGAGTCCCTTTGCAAGTCTACTTGACACAGCCTAAACTTGCGATTTGAGCAACTTTCCACCCGTGTGCTGGTGGAGACAGCGCTGAGGGCTGAGCTGAACCTGAAGGAAATTCCAGTGGGGAACAGGTCTCCCCTCTCCTGCCCCGGCTGCAGGAAGGATCCTGGCTCCTGTTAGGATGGTCACAGCAGCACCAGCATGAGTGAACGCCCTAAACAGACCACTCACTTTTTCCATGTCTGTGACGTCCTCTGGATACACTTTGTCTTGCAGACACAAATTGTGGAGAATTAAAACAATTTCCAATTCCAGGCTGTGTTTCTGCTGCTCTTACTGCTTGGAGGCTGCTTGTCTCCTCCGGTGTTCTTGGTGGCGGCGTTTGCTGCATCTTTGGTATAACCATATCATTACTCCAAGACGGTAATTTTTTCCTAAGGCATTTGAAAAAATCCTTGAGAGCCTAAAATCAGGGTTATTTCAGGCTCACATATCAATTCAGCAAAGATGGTGTGTGCACAGTGACAGATTTGCTTTTGTCTCATAGGCTGTTCCCCCCCAAGCTGCAGGCCTACACCTCACTTTGGAGTAGACTCTAATGTCTTTTGAAGAGGAAAGGAAAATAAGGTATCCCAGTGGCAGATATTTTCCAGAATAAGCCAGAACTGGTTTGCTTGTGGAGGCAGGAGAAAGGATAAGGGGTTCACTCAGAAAATCTGAAACATTAAATTATTTCCGTTCCAGCTTTTGGGAAAGAAGCAAATGTTCATATTTTCCTGAAAAGCACAATGATGGATCTTTCTCTCTGAATCAAGGACAGAAAAACAAATGAGTGAACTGCAGCAAAGGTCAGGAAGAAGTGGGTTTTTAAAAAGTACACATACCAACACTGACTATTGCAATTGGAAGCAATGGTAGAGCTCCACAGACAAAACATCCCATAGTTCGGTTTTATATCCGAACGTTGTGCTTGCCAGTTTGGCCTGGAAATGTCTCAGCAGTTAATCACAAGATGCTTGACACTTCCCGTTCAGGCCCCAGCTGGGAATCTGGAAAGTCTAGTGCTTAGCTTTGAGTCGTGGAAATGAGAGAGAAATTCGACAAGAAACTGGTTTGATCTTTGTTCTTCTCTTTTGTGTGTGTGTGTGTGTGTGTGTGTGTGTGTGTGTGTGTGTTTGCTTTTCCTTTCTAACTTGGGTTGCCTGTTGCATGTTGTGAGCACATGGGGACAGATCTGACTTTTTCATCAGGTTCTGTTTTGGTGCCAGAGCTGCTAGGTGTCCCAGCTGGCCTGGGAATGTGACCTGGCTTTGCTAATGCGGCTCTGGTAGCTGTAGGCCTGGTTTCTCTTCCTGAATCCCAGCAACGGAGTTGGAAGGTTTTAGTGCATCAGGGCCTGAGTGTAACTGTACCTTTCCTGATCACTTGGTGCTTCTTTGAAACAAAGGAACATGAATAAACAAACAGAGACAAGTCCCAAACCCACAGGTTTTTAGTGAATACTGAGATATTGGTAGGGAATATGACAAAACAGCTACCTGCATTTACTGAGGGATGTGAGCAGGCAAGCTACTCTATGTGGTTTGTAATAACCTCCTATCTTTGAAAAGTGAAGTGTTTCAGGGTAGAACAAATGATGTACAGATAAAGCAGTGACACTTCCTACGGTCTCTAACATTGTCCCCACCTTGTTGCATTTGCAAAGGAGCAAATTATATATCAGGTTGAATCCCATTTCCCTGTCTCTATAATTAAGATGATAGTGTCTCTTGGCATGTTTTCTAAGGAAAGTAATTTTTTCTTCTGTCAGTGTGCACTGAGCACCTCTCCCATGTGCAGCAAGACAAATGTTGAAGACTCCCTTTATTTGTGCTAGCTGACAGAAGCATTTAGGCCTCAGATGATGATGCTGTGTTTCATTATTGAAATAAAAAATATGATTGTTAATCTCTGCTACTCTGGATGTTTTAGGCTTTTATTACTGCCCATAAGGATTTTTGGTTTTGAAAGTGCTGTAATAACATTTTACCTTCAGGAGAAGCTACCTACAGAAACCTGTCCTAATCCTAGAGTTACCTGGCAAGCAGAGACATTGTAATTTGTGATGTGCAGGATGCGAAACCTAAGACATAGGTCCCTGTGTCATTAGAAATGGAAACACTTCATCTAAGCTGGGGGCAAAGTTATCAAATAATTCTCGAGGTGACTGTGCTTGCATCTTAGCAGCCATTTTTGGTTCCTGTTCAGAGAAGGCATTACAGCTCAGGTAACATAATTCTGATTTTTCACTTAAAATCTCTATGTGTTAATCCCCCTTTAGCTACACAAACGTTCCTTTATAGCATGCGAATAAGGTGTGGAAATGTATTCCCAGCTCAGACAAGCCTGTGGTTTCCATAATACCACCCCTCTGGGAGGATGTTTCGCAGTGAAATTAAGGGCGGGTTCCTAAAAGAGCCTTTTGTTTTATTATTATGTGTTTACTCCAGCGCTTGTTATATGGGAACATTAGCTCAAAAATCCTATCCTCTGTATCTTTCTTCAGTACAGATACCCCTGTTTGTTTCTTTCATCTCTTCTGTAAAATACAAAGCCTCTAATCTTTCAGGTTCAGGCAGGGAAACGTTTCAAGACCTGCAGTAACGTTGCTATATGTCTAGAAGTCTTCAAACAGGAGGGTTCAGATCGGGATTGGTCTCGTTTCCTTGCACAAGCACAGATAAGGGAAGCAGCCCAGCAGCCCCGCAGCCCGTTATTCACGGCGCAGACAGGTAGCGCTTCCACATTTCAAAGGCAGTGCATGATCCAGACAAGCCTGCACGAACCTTTGTCTTAAATAGCTATAAATTTCCCAAATAGCTCTCAAGTTGTGGAAGAAACGTAAGCACCGTCGCATGCCCTGCAGGCCCTTCCCTGCTCTACCCAGCTGGACGTGGCCAACCCTGTGTGCAGTGGACGCTCCTTCACATCCTGCCACTCAGGCCAAGCAGTGTCTCCAGCTAAATCGGCAGATTAACTTTTAGATTCTGGCATTTCTATTCTGTTTATATTGTCTTTTCACTAGGTGTTGCTTGTTCCTTCCCCTCTCTCATGTTTGTATTCCTTGCACATTGCAAGGAATTGAAAACACTGAAAAATGCTCAGAGAAGTTCGACCTGTGTAGCGTGCGTGTCCCTGCCATGTGCTGCGAGGTGCCTTTTGAGCCCACGGGCACTTTGCTGGCAGCAGGACTGGGATTGCCTCTGGAAAGGGTGCAGGTGAGGGCACGGACTGAGGGCAGTGCAGCCACATGCCCTGAGCACTCGGCTCTGTTACGGGTTAGTGGCTGGCGCTGCAATTCTCTGATCACCCGTTTATGCAGCCTCATAGTTCCCCTGTGTGAATTTTGGAACAGGCTGGAAGTCGTTGGGCTGCGGCACTGCAGAGATGCTGGTGGCAGAGCTGCAAAGGAAGGTTGTTCTTTTTCTAAACGAATGTATATAAAACTGGTGGAGTGTGAGAGGACAACGAGTGCGTCTCCTGCTGCCCATGCTCTGTAAGCAGTGACCCTCCTCTGTCCTCTGCTGCAGCCACTGCTACACTCACCTCTCCATTAACCCCATGGAAAAATGGGGTTTGGTTCCAGCTACTCAGCATGGTGCTTTGCATAAGGGATTTGTCTCTGGGCCTGTGTTCTCACTGACTAACCCTTATTCCCAGTCCATTCGGATTTGCACATGTGCCACCAATTGGCTCCTTTCCATGATACACGATAGGCTTTGTGGCTGTTTGGGGTGATTCTGCTTTCAGGAGCATCAAGTGCCACAGAATCCTGCTGTCTCACTTTAATCTGAATGTTATTCTTCTCCTAATATAAAAGTGTTATTGTTGTACTCTGAAATCTAGCCTATAAATAGCCCGGAATCAATGTGCAATAGATGCCTTCAATCTTGGGTGTAAATAAAAAGCTGGGTGTTTTAAGTAATGCTACATTTTTATAGCATAGTGCTTTACAAATATGTCAAAACAAACGCTCTGCCACAGGCTTTCATATCCTTCATAGCTGCTAGCCAGGTTCAGGTAGACCCTAAATTCACTGCAGGGCAGTGCAGATTTCAAAGCATGGGGTACAGAAGGGTTTTGCTCGTTCACTGTTTGTGCACGAGCCTTCCCCACATCTGCCCAGGCCCTGCTGCGGTGAGCGAGTGAATGCAGTTTGCAGCAGTAACCTCTGACTTGCTGCTTTTATGGGTGATCCACCAGGTTTCTGGGCTTCCAGATGCTGCAGCGCATGCAGAGAGCCTCTCTGCAAGGCACGTGGGCTGAATCCAGCGTGTTCCCAGCCCATCTGCCTGCTGTGCACAACAAAATCATGCTGCATGGGTGGCTTGCAGCAGCATGTGCTGTCCTCCACTTGCAGGGTCTCTGTGTGCACATGGAGGAGGCCCAGAGTGCTTGACAAGCTCTGAGCTTGTGGGTGATGACAGGAACCAACATCCCCATGATCGTCTCGCTCAGGGCTGGTTATTGGCTCTCTTGTTGCTCCCTGTTTCTCTCTCATCAACTCGGATCATGATGGTGTCTCAAATATTTGGAGAATGACTGTTTCAAAAGGGAGGAAGGGAACATGCTGCAGAGCTTTCAGGCAGCTATGTGAAAAGGGCAGAATGTATTTTACTTGATGGTGGTGATATATAGCCCAGATAAGACTTTCTCCCAAAGACCACTATTTCTCAAGTTGACTTTTTAATTGATTTAGCTCCTCTGATCTGTACTTTGCCAGATGTGAATCACTAGCCTTTGGATCAAGTCCAGAGTGTAATGGAAAGTTCACCGAAACCCCATCAGCTCTTGTTAAACCTGAGCAAATTTCAACCCAGCGCATTTCATCTAAATAATTAAATGCAGTTAAGCAGGAGATGGATTTGAACCTCTGGCTCTAGTGTTCAGCTATATTTCATTAGGAAGGGGCTCATGAAATTCATGCTGCTGTCCTTTAGCCCCTTGTCATGGATAACTGCAACTGGAACCCAGGGTGAACATTTTTGTAGCTCCCACTCTTTGCTAGCACGAGCTGCTCCATGTGCCACTCAGCTCCACCAGCTTCTGCTTTTTGGTAGCAGATTCTCTTGCATCTACTTCTCCTCTTCCACTACCCCCATTATTTTTATGTAACACCGAGTTCTTACAGTTTACTTTGATGTCACCTTCCATCAGTACCGCTGCTGTACTCGCAGTGCGGGTGTAGTGCTATGGCAACAATATATAATCCGCAGTCTTGCCAGTGAGTAAGATAGGAGGCAGAAATTAGTTGCTCTATCGAAGTCTGATCTGGCAGAGCTGAGTGAAGAACACGGCTGTCCTGAAGCGTCTGCTATTTTCACAGGACCTGCCTTTCACGCTGCTTATGACACACAGATACAGTCTCTGCTCACATTTCCCAGCGATGCCTTTTTAAAGCCATGGATGACTTAGCACCTTGGAAAATATTTTTAGATGTACAATAATCTCAAAGCTATCTTCAGAAGTGACCAAAAATGGAAAATGATCATTTTTTTCCCTGTTACTATTCCACAAAGGTGCTTTTCTTTCATCACAGGAGAGAACATATAAATGGAAAAAATATCTCTCAAAGTGAAATATAGGAGAAATGTTTTAGCTATCCGTTGCTAAAAGCTGAGAGCTCTGCTGTCCTCCCTTCTGTGATATGGGCTAGGAGATATTCTTAACAGTGAGTCTTTGCTGTGAACTCTTGGAGAGGTTTCAAAGAAGGACAAGCTGGTAGAGACTTAAGGACAGTTTCAGCTTTTTCAATGAAATTAGCAGCATGCTTACTCAAAACGTGTTTGCTTGTTGGCTCCTCTTATCAGATCAGTCTTGCTGAGCTTCTTCTACTTGCACACACTGAACCAGCTATTTCACATTACTGATTTATCACCCTAATAGTGGGAGAAGTTGATTAGAATGAAGGGATGGTGCCTTTGCTGTGTTATAAATCCTTGCCCTGTGATCTGCACAGAAATGAATTGTTTTGCAGCATATCAGCCATCTGTCTGAGTCGGCGGGGAAGGATGCGTGGTGATCCCGGAGCAGATATCAGATGCAGCTGAGCAACCAAACAGGCAATCCGGGCTCTAGGAGGTGAGGAGAGGTCCCAAGCCCTTCTGCACCCACCTCTTCTCTGTGGAGGGTGGTGAGTGCCCTGGGCTGGGCTCTGGAGCAGCAAGTGCTCTGCAAGGCAGGGTCAGAGCCCAGGCTAAAAGCCCATCTGGAGATCCCAGGTCCATCTTCTCTGACCTGCTGTCTCTCTAAGCGTGTGCAAGGCTTTAATAGAAACCAAGCCCTTAATTTGGAGCGAGATTCGAGAAAAATGTCCCATTCAATTACTTAATTATAGGTGAACTGTAATTGTAAGGCACAAACATGTCTGGCTTCAAATCACAAGCTGGAAACAGAAAGGATTATTTGTTGTTTAATTTAGCAGAGGAAGGTGGCTGGTGATTCATAGGTCTAACTGACACCTAGCAAGTTACATTATCCTATTTGTTAATCTTTTTAACTTTCCATTTCATTAGGATAGAGTTTGGGGGAGCAAATAGGATAAATGAGATTAACTCCGTCACCCTGAATTATTCTACTGTGAGTTACGAGCAAAATCAGTCCATGTCAAGGAAGTGTAATTATGAGGAAAATGCTGCCTGGGCAATTGTGTGCTTATTCAGAAGAATTTGAGATCCATAATTATCTCTAGTATGCCATGGTTGTGTGTGCTGGCTCTTAAATTTTACAAGAAACGTAATTGTAGAAGGGTTCTTGCCCGGGGTAGTTGCACCTTCTAGCAGGGCTGGAACTTGCAGCACTAGCAGGATCACCCTTTAGGTCTCCTGGTTTAACGGAAGGATCTAAATTAACTCAGAGTACAACACCCATCATAAATTTATTTTCACAAGAAAGGTGCCAGCACAGCTAGCTTGAGCTTAAGTGTTGAGTGTGCAATGAGGAATAACGGACATGGGGAGAAGAGAGTCTTTGGAGCTGTAAATTTGCCAGGTGAGGCTGCTTGTGCAAAAAGGAGGTCGTAGCACAGCTGGCTCTGTCCCCTTCGCTTGACTTTCGCCTGGTCCAAGGACGCTGTCTCTGGCCCTGCGATGACCATGGATCTGTGGGTGCTTCTGCATGCACAAAACTGCAGCTTTCCCTGGCAGCAGCTGAGTGGTAATGGATGGAGCAGGGGTCAGAAATGGGCATTTTCACTCCTGGGTGTCAGCGGGCATCAGAAGTGGGACCCAGGGCACCGTCACCCCCGTTCTTGCTGAGTTGGCTGCCCTGCAATGTGCTGCTCTCAGCACTGATGGAGATCCCGGGTCTCATGTGGAGCCAGGGTGCCAGGGTACCTTGAAGGCAGGGAAACAAGAGCTTAAGGTTAAAGGAATGCAAAGGCAAATGCAAATGTTAATGCAAAACTTAAGGAAATATATACGTGTCGTGTAGGGTGGTGTAGGTGAATGAGAGCATCTTACGTACTTGGGATCATAATGTCTGGGAGAGATAAATCGTGCAATTTTTTGTATTTGCAAGAGACATTTCACTAACATAAAGACTCAAGGAGTAACAGCTTATGCAGGTAAAATGTCTAGCCCTAGTGCCTAGTGCTACCACAGCAGTGCTATGGTCATGTTCTTGTAAATGCTCTTTAAATTTGAGGTTCCCTGACCACAGAGGGATTTGAATCTGTGTTATTCATCTGTATTTGTAAAAGCCTTTTTTAGGAAAATCCAGATTTACACCATACGTGAGTGTTGCTTCTGCTGGAGCTTGGCTGGAGGGAGGGTAAGTACAAAGTAAAAGAAATCTCACCATAGGTTCTGCTCTGCCACCTCTATGTCTTTGTCCTCAGGCATAAAGGATGCAGGGAATTGGAAGCCAGACATTTGCATGATGGATTCATGATAAAAATATGTGCCAGATCTGGTTTAGAGTTTCTACTATTTTGCCTAAAATTATGTTTGTGTTAGAAGAGAGGAATGGAGAAAAAGCATCGTATTGGGGAATCCTGGTACTATTTTTATTTTTCTTTTCAGACTCTCTTTACAGTTAGGAAGCAGGACTTGATCTCCATCCATATCTGCCTTCATTGGTCATTCCAGTATGAAACTCTTGTTGACCCGTGTGATTTTATGCAACATTTGATGCGACGTAAAAATTCTGAGAAGAAAAATAGCAGGGTGGTGAACAGACCTTCTGGCCAATATGTACAATGACTCACGCTACCCTTTATTTCAACATCCATGAAGTATTTTCAGATGTACTATTTTCCCAATAAATAAGAGCTTTAATTTAGCTTATGGCTATATTTTTTCCTAGTATTTTGATGTGCTTTGGGGAATATGACAAAGTAAATCACAAATGAGAATGTTAGCAAATGCCTACATTAATCATCTGAGACAACCTCACTTATTTTAATCGTGCTCTGAGTAGCTAGTTATCTGCAAGAAAGGGTTTTTTCTCCCTCAATTTGCTGACTTACTTGACTTTTCTGCCAAGGAAATCTCTCCTCCGTGCTTGACAAGCAAGGGGTAACTTCATAATCTTTCTCTGTGTAGGTAGTTTCTTTATGGGAAGAAATGCAGACAGTCATGCCCATCCTGAATCTCATTTTACTATAATTTGGAGGGAGGAGCCTTTCCCTGGGTAGAAATTATTCTGCAGCAGCTTAGGCCTGGTCCTGGGAGACCCTTCCTCATTTCACCATGGGCAGCAGCAAGGCTTCTTTGCTGTAATAGGAACACTGCTTTTTCATCAGACCAATGCTGATGTTCTCCTGACATCCCCATTCCTCCCTTCTGAGTGGGATTTGTGCATCCCACTGCAGGCCAGCCTGAAGGAGGAGAAGGGAGTCGCGTGGCCATGGGAAGCGCGGAGCTGGCCTCATACTGACGCGGATCTGGGAGCACCATCCCAAGGTCGACAGCGCCATTCCCAGCTGCTCAAAGCAGCACTTGGGTAGCACTAACTGTGCAAATGACGTTTGGGGAACGATTTGTTTTCTTTCTTTCTCTCTACAGGCTTCAGCCTGGCAAATGAGCAGGATCAACCTTAGATATAATACAGGCAAAATATGATCTGAAATCTGTGGGCTGATGGCTGGTTTATGCTGATGGTGGCAAGACACTGCAGTTAAGCAGCTGCCTACACTGCAGCTCGGAGGAGACCTGGCTGCCGAGGCAGGTGGAAATCAGAGGGGCCATGTGGTCACAACAGGCTTTACCTTTTTCAAAGAGTTTCTTTGTCCCGTATCTTTCCTTACTCATGTTTGCAAGATTCATGAGAACGATAGGATTTTTTTCCTGCAGCAGCTCTGTAACAACAAACCTTTTATGCAACAGAGAGAAGCAAATTTGATCTAGGATTTAGAGATAAGCTTTACAGAGGCTGTAAATGGTAGAATGAATAAACATTGGTTGTTGTTGGGTAAAGACACCTGCATGTTTAATATGGAGACTGGCTGTGCTTTGCCTCGGTCCTGCCCTCACCACTAGTGGAGGTGTTCTTCTAGGATAGCTCTCCTGTATGGCATTTCTCCAGCCTCTTTCCAAAGGCTCCCTTTCTCCCCCTTTACCCTCCTGCTCCTCCCAGCTACACAAGCCGTGTGGACAGGGAGCATCTCAAAGGTTTCTGAGGCACATTCGTGGGGCAGGTGCCCTCTGCTTTCCTTCTCGTGTTGCAGCAGACGTGCAGCTTGTGTGCAGGGCACAAATGTCAGGCTGCAAACCAAACCAGAGCCCTGCGAGCCCCATCGCGCTGCTCTTTCTGCCCCGTGGAACAAAGCAGCTTTGCAAGGGCTGAATGTGACGTACGCAGAGCACTGAAATGGGCTCTGTTGAGATTCCTGCTGCTAAGTCTCAAGTTCAGCCTTGCTCCGTGGCTGGTGTGGAGGAGGCTGTTGCTCCGTGTGAGGATGATGGATGGGAAGATGCTGTTGGATGCAGCCCTTACCTGTAGCTTTCCTTCTCCGCAGGTGCCCCTGGTTGACCAAAGCCATCTCCCCGGCCATCCCGCTGTACAATGGGCTCGTGTTCCTGTTCGTGCTTGCAAACTTCAGTATGGCAACGTTCATGGACCCTGGAGTCTTCCCACGAGGTAACAGGCAATGGGACTGGGACATGTTGGGAAGGATGAAAACCTAAACTGAAAGAGCTATCCGAATGCACTCGTTCATACCCAGCCCATTTTTACCTTTTTGGGTTTTTTTCCTATAGTCTTTTATTTTTAACCTTGCCCTCAGCTGGCTGTAGAGGACAGCAGCAAAGTGCCAGGCTGTTTGAGGTGGAGCTTGTTCTCCTTGCATGTGAACTGGCAGCCTGGGCAGTGCTGGAGCAGGTCTCATGGTGAGCTATGATCGTCACCCCCTGTGTCAGGCTGGCACCTCAGATTTAAGTCACTGTCTTCTCAATAGGTAGCTGAGCATGGTGCAAGGAGAGGCAGAACTTTCTGAAGCTGCTTCGTTAAGGCAAATCTTCCTTCCAAAAAAAGGCATAGGACAAATACACAAGCACTGAATTAAAAAAAAAAAAAGTGATTAAGGCCTGCCTTAAGTGGAGTGTTTAAAAATATGTATTTTTTTAAATGCCTGTTTAAATTAGCATTGATGCACAACTGATTAAATGGGATAAAGATTGCTAAACTCTTGTAATAGGAACCACAGAGTAGCTCTTACTTTTAACACATCCTAATGAGAGAATTATCACCTCGTTTTATCAATTTTCCAATAATCATTCACATGCAGTTTCCAGCAGAGACTGCTCTAGGCAGTCTGACTAACGCAAAGGATCTGCACTGTTTGTGAGCTGTCCTTTCTCACCTCTGTTCAGCGAGTTCAATCCTTGCTTTGAGCTGCTGTGGTACCTGATGAGAACAAGGGACCAGCACTGCTGGCTTCCCTGAATAGCAAGCACCAGGTTTCTGTGGCTAGCGGAGTCTAATGATGAGCATCTTTCTGCCATTCCCTTCAGAGGAAGCTTTTGAGCCCCTGATTAAGTGTTGGGGCACTCTGCTTAAGGAAATAATTTTGTATTAAGGCAAACTGAGACCATGGCAAGAATCAATCCTTTATGCAAGATTATGTGAGCCAATGTTTAAGTGCTTAATGGTCCAAATAGGTGCTAGCGAGATTTTCAAAAGAGTTTATGCACCTAGGGCTTTTGGCTAGATTCCCAGATTTCTTAATTTCTTTGTCTCAGCAGAGATAGCAGTAACTGAACAGTCTCAGCCTGTGAGGTTAGCAAAGGCATCAGTGCTCTTTGCCTTCAATAGGAGGAGCATTGAGACAAGGTTGGGTTTTGAAGATCTAAGTCTGTGGATCTAAATATCTGTGTGCAGTTTACTCAGAATGGTGCCTGCTGCCTTCCACTTAGGCTTGTCCTCAGTGACTCAGGACCAAGTGTATCATAAATTCACACCTTCCTTTATGGTTCTCCAACTTCCTCTGTCAGACAAGCTCTTTATTTTAGCCTGTGCGTTTAAAGGAGAGAAGCACAGGGTGATCACATGGGAACGTGACATTCTCTCACCACCTTCCCTCCCTTCCTGCGTCCTTTAGCACCCAGGAACCTGGAGGAGCACAAGCAGAACAGGAGTTTCCCCCATCTTGCCCCTTTCCTGCCTCATTCCCTCTTTCTCTGGTCTCAGCCTTGTCTCTGAGCCCTGTGCATGAACCTGGCCTGGGACAGGACTGGAACTCGACACTGAGCGGGGCATGGATGAGAACAGGAGTAGGAGCCATCCTGGAGATGGAGTAGGAGTTTAGATGCGGGAAGAGGCAAGCTGATAAGGGAAAGAAAAGATGGAAAAAGGCTATAAATACCAGTACTGAGAGGAAGGGGGAGCAGATGTCATCTTAGATCGCAAGCATGTCTGCTAAAAAAGCCAGCAGCACCCAACGCTGCCTTGCAGAGCTGCAAGCCCAAGGAGTTCAAAAATCGTAGGAGTGATTTAAAATGAATATACAATGGATCTGTTTGCTTTCTGTTCTTGAAATTACACATTTAGTCTCTGTGTTTGTTTTTCCAAGCTTTTAGCACATTTCTGGTGGTTACAAATTTACTTCAGAAGTTACAAGCCATCATACAAGCTGTAACAGCTGTACCTGTACCAGCAAATGTGTGAGGATCAGCACAGTAAGAAATTGTCACCTGCCAATGTATTCTTATGCTTGGATCCCTGGGGGCTGGGTAATAAGCAAATAAGGTGCATGATATACTCATATCATGTAAGCTTATATGCTCTCTGGCAGAGAGAACTTAAAACAAGCTCTTCTATTACTGAAGAAGATCTGAATCGATCACCCCAGTCCATTACTCATTTTCAAATCCTGAATTTGGGGCTATGAATACATTCCATGTGCAGGTGGGTTGCTAGTGATACACCAAAATGATTCAGAAGACAGGAAAATATGAAGTCTCTGAATTTGGAGCTCACCTGACAAATCTGATTTTGCACTCTGGGTCCAGGTTTGCAATATTCATTGCTGGTGCTGGCTAATTATAGATACCAACTGTGAACTGGGTTCCAGTATTTTTTATTTGGTCCTATTTTATAAGAACTCTTCAATTCTTCGTCAGAGCAAGTGGGAGATGTAGATTTCTTTGTAGATAAATAACACATATCCTTGACACTTCTAAGTATATGTCAAGTGCTAGCTTTGATAATAGTTTCTGTAACACTAGTGTGTCTATCTGTGGGTATGTATATGCAAGGTACGGATTTTGTTTGCATAGTCAGTATCTTTAAAGAACATAATGGTTGGACCATTCCAATGTTTTGCCTTTACATGCCTGCACAAATGTATTATAAAGCACTGACTGGTTTATAATGGTATTGAAGAACCTGTAGAAATTATATTTGTAGAAGCGCCCAAGGGATTTAGAGTTTAACTCCCACTGATTAGTTATGAAGGAAAATTATAGAGTATGCTGCCAGTGCAGTCCTCCACACACAAACATTAATCCTCAGATCACTTTTGCAAGGTAAGTACTGTAGCTGAGCCTCATCCCAAGCTCATATAAGTGAAGGGAGAAACTCCCTCTGAAGTCAATGAAAATTGGATCATTTTTGTCACTCTACTGATACATCTTCTAGAGAAGATTTAATATAGGACTAAGTGACAATGATTGATGCCCCACTGGGACAAAATTATCAAATTCTACCTAATTGGGAGCCAGTCAACCAAAGCCAGCTGCACTATAATGCTTAACCAGGTGTTAAATAGATACGAACTTCTTAGATTTTCCCTGTCAGAAGGAAATAAATAAAGATTAAAACAATCTGGAATAAAAGAACTTCAGGAGCATCTTTTTTCCCCCTCTTCAAATAGAGAATTATATTTGTCCATTATAGACTGGTTTTATTCTATTTTTTTGTTTGTTTGTTTTTAGTGACCTCTTTACTTAAACAGGGCAATGCTTAGCTGAGATGACAAGCTATCTACTGGGTTGTCCCTAATAAGATGACTGCAGTATTATCCTCCCCATCTTACTAATGGCACACAGAGGGTAAATGACTAGCCCAAGGCCACATAGTGAGAATATTAGGCTGTAGGGTTCCCAAGTCTGTACTCAGATCTCTAGATTATCTAGATAACTAGATCACTAGATCATGCTGCCTTTGAGAAAGAAGAGATCTTCCCAGTGATGTCCTGTGCCTAAAGCCGGAGCACTCTGAGCATACTGTGAAGAGGCAAACACTGGATATGCTATAGAGATGTAAACACTGTCATGAGGGCTTGTCATGGGCACCTGAATTGCTTTTGAAATCAATGTTTCACTGCAGCATCAGGCTCCCCAACAAGTCTGGGGCTGGTGGTGGACTGGCACCAGCACATTGGGTAAATTGTCACTTATCGGGATTGAGTTTGGTTTGAGCTAACACAATTTTCTTCTAACATCTTTTCATGTGATTTCCTTTGCCTTATATCTGGGAGGCCAGTGTTGAATTAATCCTGAATGCATGCAGCAGAATTCCTCACATAAGGTGCTTGGGTGATTTATGGGTTTTCACCTCCACTTTGACTCTAGCATCCAAGTCATCCCATTCCTTCCAGATGTAAATGCTGGCTAAGATAAGACTCAAACACCTCTCCCTCAAGCCAGTGGGGCTGGTATGTAAGGTTGACCAGTGCTCCCTTGGGAACATTATCTCAGATGCTAAAATTAATCCTAGATTCAGGTGTCCTGCAGCCAGGACAACCCGTTCTGACAGCTCATCACTTCCATCACTCTATTTCTCTGACAAGCCTGAGAGCTTTTGCATTGCCCCAGTAACCAAGGCACTCACTGGATTAGATCTTTTATTATCTTTACCCTCTGTTATTTCCACTAACTTTTATTTTTTCATTGAGCAGCAGATGAAGATGAAGATAAAGATGATGACTTCCGAGCTCCCCTCTACAAGAACGTGGAGATTAAGGGAATCCAAGTACGGATGAAATGGTGTGCCACCTGCCACTTCTATCGTCCCCCACGCTGCTCTCATTGCAGTGTCTGTGACAACTGTGTTGAGGTAACACTCCTGTCAAGTACGTGATCTGATGGCTTTTTCTTAGTGATGGGGTTGTACATCCTATTGGATACATGCAGTTAGATGGTTGCCTCAGTATTTTAATTCTTGAAAGTCCCCAGCTTTAACCTCAATGACAATTTCTGACTATTATGTATCACTTGAAATGTTAGTCCTTCATGTGATATATGTTACATGTGCAATAATGTTTAGTGCTAACTTGGTTGCCAATGATAATTAGGTTAAAATTTTACAATGATGGTTATATCTTCCTCAAGGTAGCTTCAGGGTTGTGAATATAGTAAAAGGGAG
>JAUBOD010000858.1:1540794-1556724 GCA_032353885.1 Nothura maculosa
AGGTCAGCCCTGTGTCTCCAGCTTTCTTCCCAGTTCTGTGTCTCCAGCTTTCTTCCCAAGGCTAACCCATAGTGCACATGCCCATGCGCTGCCCTTGCACAGCTCTGCTCGCGCGCCTGCCTTCCCTCATGCCATGTGTCCTCACCCCTCTGGCATACGCGGGCTTCGTGCATGTTTTGGGTTGTATTGCTGCTGTGCAGGCCAAGGTGAAGACACCTGTGTGAGGCCAGGCTTGTGGGGACTAGGATGAGATGGTGGGTCCTATCCAACAGGAGAGCAAAAAACCCTTTATCTGTGAGTAATGTGAGGGATGAAGAGGAGACATGAATCTGAAACCATCTGTAATTGGTGCCTAACATGGCTTGGAAAAAAAGCAGGCTTGCTGTCACAGTAAATCCCCAGTTTTTCTCTGCCCATCTCAGTCCTGCTCAGAATCAGCTACTCTTCACTACTTTAAACTGATTTTGGCCAAGTATTAGGCTCAATATTGCTTATAATAGTAGTGTAAAACCCAGGGCATTTTGGCCTGGAGATTGTGTTCTCCTCTGAACTTGTTTGTGGAAACAAGGAAAATTGTCTTTGAGCAGTTTAGTTGGAGGAGGACAGAGAGAGGGAAAAAATGGTAAAGTAAAATCTAACTTCTTGTATTTGCATCTACATTAAAATTCGGATATATTGAAAATTTTGCATTTAAGAAGACAAAAATAACTATCAGAAAAGGCATCCGGGTTTGTTTTGTTTTGCTGAGCTGCCAGACCCCTAGAGATTAACCTATCTTCCTGGGACCTTTGCCAAATATTAAATAAAATCTTCATGGCTGTTGGGTCATATACCGTATCTAGCAGAGGATGGATGTTCCGAAGCATCATGTCCCTTTCAGAGGAAGCACATTTAGGTAATTAGAGCCCCAGACTGAGCATGATGGAGATGAGATATTGCTGGCTTTGCTACTGTTTTAAAACATTCCTTTTTTTTTCTACAATCTCAGTATTGATTCTCCTTTCTCACACTGTTAGTTATCTGCTCTCAGCTCTCCACTTACAGAATGTCCAGCTACACTCGTCCTTTTTCCCCATTACATTTTATAGGCCAGTGCTATAGCTATTTGTGGTGTTTTGCTGTAAATTCTTGGTATTTTTTCATTCCAGTGATTGCAGGTTTTGAGCATTCATACCAGACAAGCTGTTATTTAGGAGCTTATAGTGACTGAGGTTATATGTTTGCAAGCTTCTGAATGCATCTGAAAGCCATTTATGGAATCAAAATAACCCAACATCTGATCGTATCATGGTATTTTTAGTTTCTGAATAGAGCAAACAAATATCTTTCCTTTTGAGACAGCTTTCTACCAGTGAATGTCAAAGTATTTTAGAAACCAAATTGGTCTAAGTGGTGATGCAATCTAATAGATGGAGAAATTTTATCTTCACGTGTGTGAGAAGATGGACAGAGAGATGTGAAGTGTTTTACCAGCATCTGACAGCAGGTCAGCTGGAGCCAGGAATGACTGCAAATGTGCCAAGTGTCCCAGGCCTGTGTTCTAGTCATCAAATTACTCTTCCAACATAGAAAACTTCCAGCATTTCAATACATAATATTAAAAAGGCCAGCGAAATATATTGCAAAATCATTTAATCATTGCAATTTTATGTGCAGGTAATTAAAGTGTTTCTGGTGCTCTGTAAATGTGGTGCTAGGTCAGGCCTATGACTTGATTAAAATGCATTACTTGCAAACTGCAACAGTAATGCTTTTAATGGCAACCGCTATTAATCTCTCTGCCTTTATTGGTATTTATCCCCATGCAGTTATTTTCAAGTATTTTCAGGGCTGCCTGCAGAGTGCAAACCCTTTATAGAGCTAATGCAGCTCATCATGGATCCCATCAGTCTCATTTTCTTGGAGCAGTTCATTTCCAAGCAAGCACCGTAATCCTGGGGGAGCTCCTGGCTCCCTCCCATGCAAAGCAGCAGTTTATCCTGGAGATGGGATGCGTTTAGGGGACACACAGCCCTCATCCAAGGCTAGGAGTGTAGAATCAACATTCCCATTGTTTTGGAGGCAATTTGCTGGGGGAGAGGAGGAAAGGCAATGGGGAAAAGCCTAGGGCCAAATATCTCTCCTGGCTGGCGAGTTTTGGAGCGCGGCAGCCCTGCTGGCACTGCGAGGGCTGGGGGTGTTTCTGCAGGCGAAGGTTGGAGCTCTGCCCTGAATTGTCATTCCAGGTGACGGGTAAATTCCGAGGAGGAGTGAACCCTTTCACTCGTGGCTGCTGTGGAAACGTGGAGCATGTGCTTTGCAGCCCCTTGGCCCCCAGGTAAGTGGGAGGCTCCACGATGGGGACAGGGGAGGTGGCGGGATAAGGGCAACGGCTCTTGGTTGGGCTCACAAGCCAGAGGCTGATGTGCTGTGGGCTGATGTTCAGTCAGACCCTCAGACAGAGGCAGAAACAGGGAGCAAAGCAGGACACTCAGTCAGGCCGAGCACAGATGTTAATTCAGAATCTTCACCCCAGAGACTTATATATGCAATGAGCAAATGATATCAAGAGACGATGACCTTTTCTTGCCAAGATCCTTATCCTGTGAAACTCAATAACAGGGTAAATTCCATTATTATCAACTTCCTGACACAACTTCTTGCACTGCACAGTCCAAACCCAGGATTGTCATCGCTGGGAAGAGCAAAGGCATCTAAAATCAGCCTTTCCCCTTTAGTCTTAAATCTCATTTAAGGCAGCTGTGGTTTTTAATCTCACTGACACTTCCATTATCATAAAACAGATTTCCTACAAGGTCTACATCACTGAATGTGGGATTTTATTTATGGCTTTCTATTTTTGGGGAAATAGATTTATTCTTTCACATTTTGAAACTAGAATTTTAAGGCAATAGATCAGGTGGAGTATAAATATCTTAGATGTTGTCCAGCTTGCATACAGGCCTTTTTGAGGTGCTGAGCAATTGCAGCCCTCAACACTATTATCTGAAATATTTTTGGCATTGCAACAAATAAGTCTCGGAGGACTGGTATTAAAGTACAGACACAGGAATAGTACCTGTCTGTGACCTGGACCTCTTGTCCATCTTCAGCAATCACCTGTGTTTTTTATTGCATCCCTTCTTCGCTAAAATTCGTCTTCTTTTTGTTGCTTTCCTGAACTGATATCTTTTGAAATAAATGTAGTTTACCTACCAGATTCTGCCACACTCTTAAGCCTTATCTTGGAAGCAGAAGGATTTTCCTGTTTCTGACTTGTTCTTAGGTTGTTGTTTCTTTTAACGATGCCTGTTGAACACTTAATTAGGTACATAGTTGAGCCCAAGAAAAAGCAAGCTGTGAGCGTGAAGCCTCCTTTCCTCCGACCGGACCTGTCTGAGCGGCAGATCACCGTGAAGATCAGTGACAACGGGATCCAGGCCAACCTCAATCGCAGCAAGGTAACGTGGCCTCCTTGCTCAATCCTTTCGAGGAGTGAGCTTTGGATTGTTACCAAGCCTGGAAATAACTTTTGTCATTGAAAATTCCCTTGAGATAGTGCATCTCTTGGAGAAAATCGTGAAAATTGAGTCCTTTTCTCAAATGTCTTCCTCTGAGAGTAACCCAGGGTTGGTAGCAGCAGCTGTTGGTGTTGCAGAGCTCCTCTTGCCGCTCTATAATAGAACATCTTCTGGCATCTTTTGGAAGATGCTGGTATTCTTTGCAGCAGTTAGTTACTCCCTGTCCCAAGGTTTTCCTCTCATTATGTATAAATTAGTTTTAACAAACTTGCCACATTTGCAGGAACCCTCATACCACCAGGTCATGCTTGGAGGAAGGTTAGGAGTTTTGAAATTTCAGGAAAGCCTGTGGTGCAATGAAAAAAATATTATCTCAGAAGTTGAGTTTTGCTTCTTTCTCTCCTTTTTTTGTTTGTTTGCTTTGTTGATTTGTTTTGTTTTCTGAGTTTGACATTTAAGGATTTGGTTTGTCATATAAAAAGTAGTGGATTCATGATAAGCCACTGTGCAAAGTATTTACAGGAGACTTTTTCAATATTTACTTGTTGAAAACTACCTGGAAAATGGCTGGAAAATGCTAGAAAACACCATTGTCTTATCTAGTATGATGCTAATGTTGTTCAACAGGCCAAGTAAACAAGAATAGCGAGTTTAAAATTATACTGGCTTGCTATGGTAATGCTAATTTTATACCTGATAGTCCTTATCTGCAGTGGATGCTGCAGCATGTTTGTCATCCCAGGTGTGGGTTATTCTTGTTCATCAGCATCCTCAATGCTGTGACAGGTTGTTATCTAAAGGGTTGTGATTAACGATTGATTCTCTGTTCGTTTTCAGTCTAAAATTAGCCTGGAGGGTTTGGACGATAAAAGTCTGGACATGCAACCACCTCTCCCACCCAAAGGAGATCCAAGCAAGTACTCCGAGCTAACAGGGCAGCTGGGGGCCAGTGAAGGTATCTTTCATGATCAGTTTTTATTTTTAACATTAAGAAATTATTTGAGCTTCTTTAATAAGCTCTCAGTATTCTTTCAAAATAGTAATGGGATCTGGGTGAAGGGCTTTGTATTTGAGAGGGTTCTGACCTAGGGAAGTGAACAGCAGGAAAGGGAGAAAATCAACTTCTAAAACTCTTTTTAAAATTTTTGTAAGTTTTAAAATGGAAAGTGTCAGTTTGAAGTAGGAAATCAGGAATATTGGAATTAAATGTTTAGGCATTTCAAACTGATTTATTTCATTCATGAAAAAGCTGAAATTAAAGCTTTGCTGCTATCTTTTTTAATCTTTTTTTTTTCTATCCAGAGCAGCTGAATTCCACACGATTTCCTCATAATTTTAATTTTTGGCAAAAGTATTACTCATAAAAATATATCTCCTCACATAATATATTGTACCTTGTATCTTATGTTCTTGAGATTGTTGCTCTGACTTTACGCGCTGTTATTCCCGTGTGCTGTCCTGTTAATTTGGGTGGAAATTTGCACAAAAATAATACAAATTTTTAGCTTTCTGGAACACAGCTTAGTTTGCGGAGGACCTTGAATAAGGGAGAATTAGACATGACAGCCTCTCCACACATTTTTAATGCAGCCTTCTTTTTTTCTTCTTCCAGAAAGTGGCCTTTCACCTAAACTTATCAGCCCTCCTACGCCTGCCATGTACAAATACCGACCGGCTTTCAGCAACAACCCCAAAGTCCACTATCATGCCGCACCTGAGCAGGTGAGCAAGCCAAAGCCACAGGAGCATGGGAAAATCTGATTTTTAATGCTAAGCAACTTCAGACTAAGGGTAAATTCACCTCCAGGCGCTTGGGAATGTCAGAGGGCAAAAGCGAACACCACTGCTCAGCTTGGATAGGAAATAATGTGGGTTTTCACTATGTTCCGTGTAAAAACATCTCTGCTTTCTTGGTGTTCCTCTCTGCAGCGTAATACATCTGTCTGGCCGTGCACGAGCGTGCACTGATGCTATACTAGGGTCAGGACTTGATCCTAAGGTGCTGAGAGGTGTCAGGTCCCATTGGATTCTCCTGATATGGATGCCAGCTCCCATTTGCTTCAGCAGGAGCCGCGCACGCTGAGCGCTTTTCTGCATCAGCCCTTCAGGCGAGGGACAACATGCTCAGTGATTCCTTAACATGTCATCTTGCAAAACAGAAAGAGCTTTCAAAGCATCAGAAGAGATATTTTAGCTAAACTTAAAATTCGTGGATAATTCTGTGTGTGACCTGCCGTAGCAGCTTCTTAGAGCATCTAGGTAACATTTATAAAACAAACCCCTCCCAAAACAACACTTGACTTTTCTTCCCATCAAAAACCCAAGATCCAAACAATTAAAAGGAGACTTTCTCTTGGCATGAATGCTCCCAGTTTTTCTCTTAGCTTAGAAGTTTTGAAACTGCTTATATTGTGTCCCTTGGAAGCATAGTCCAAAACTAAGCCTGCTGAAAATAAACCTGTTTTCTCACTTTTTTTTTATTATCAGGAACTTGTTGCAAATGGCCCTCAGAGACCTGAAAACAGCAGTTTGAAAATTGCTAGTCTAACTGGTATATTGGCAATATGTATGCAAATCTATATATGTCCATGGCGATAGCCCTAAACACACAGTTTTCTTAAGATTAATTTTGTCGGCTTCTCCAACGTCATTCCTGCAATAACAAGCCAGGAGGTGATGTAATTAAGGAAAGGAAAAAGTGGGAGGGATATGTAATTGAGTGTTTCTAAGCAGCAGCACTGCAATGAGACAGAATGTTCTTGAAATGATGAAGGAAACTTTGCTCGTGCCCTTCTCACTTTGAAAACACAGGCGGTTGTAGGCAGTGGAATCCCATCCAGCACCAAGTCCAAGGTTTAATCTGACTGCAATAAATACTTGTAAATCTTACTCTCTGGATCTGAGCAGTGAATGAAAAGATTGGCTTATGAAAGGGAACATGAGAACAATGGTGTTTATTGTATGCTAGAAGTTCAATATCCTATCATCTTCACCACATGACAAATGGTTTGCCAGCCAATTCAAGATATTGTATTTGCAGGTACCAGCCATTGCTTAACTTGTAATTTTGTGCAAGCAGCGCTGTGCACTGTAGATAATACTTTGTGTCATGATACAGTAAGGGAGATAGCTGTGGAAGGCATCTTCATTCAGTATATCTTCGTTCAGCACCTAGCACTTGATGCAATATAGATAGATCTGATGTGGGCGGATGACAGGGCAACGCTGTGCATTGGAAATGGGGTTGGTGTCTCTCTGTCTACAGGCAGCTCCTCCAAACCCATCCTGGGACCACAGTGCTTCCGTAGGCGGGTCAGGGTGCGTATGCTGAGCTCTGCCAACGTGTTCACCTTCCTAGCAGTCAAGTGGGAACATTACAAAAATGAGTTCACTTGGCAAGATGAGAATTGCATTTATTTGCTTGCCAAACCATATCTAAGTAGAGGGCACGAAGGGACGGGGAGTAGCTGATGTGAGGAGTATCATGTTTCCCTTCTGTATCAGCTCCTCAGCCTGTCAACAAAGCTCCTCTTCTGGCCTGTAAAAGCTGTAAGGAAAGGGAGAGCACAAGGATGCACAGCCCAAATATACTTCCAGGCGACATCATTTCTCTCTCCTCCTCCTTCACAGGCTGTCACTTGGTCTCCTTTTTTTCCGGAGAAGGACAAATTTAGCACCATACTCTTCAAGATAGTGTGCTGGTTTGCAAATTTCTCTATTTTCTAGCTCAAACACAAAAATTTGAAGAAAAGGCTAGAATAAAATATATTTTTGCTAGTTACACTTTTTTTCATAATTTGCATCTTAAAAGGAATTGGATGAGGGACAAATTGCGCTGATTGTGTTTCCGGTTAAATGTATGGCCAATGATCCCCATTTGGTGCAAAGTTAATGTAACCAGTTTGTTGTGCTTACTGCAAATAGCCAATTGGTTGTGCCTTACTGCAAACTCTTCTTTAAAGAGTCCACAAAATCATTCACTTAGCACACTCTGGCCTTTTAAGGGAACAAAACTGTAAGCAATATTTTACAGAGCGAAAACCAAGTGAAATCCTCCCTACTCTCTCCCACCGAGGCAGTTAAAGAGAGAAAATTCCTTAATTTTGTTACCTAAACTTTAGTTTACAAAATGGGCTTCTGGCATAGGTAGCCTCTGTGCTTTAATTAAGCTTAGATGCTTAATTTTGAAGGCTTAGAGCCTTCAATTCAGAAGTAGCAAATATTCATAGCTCTGGCTAAAGTGGATAAGAGTGTGCAGGTCTCCAGTGTGTTGAGCTGAAGCCTAAGGTATGTCTGACTCAGCACTCAAAACCAAACATCCCTCAAATCAAGAGCTCTTTGCAGAAAGCCTCAAGCAAAGTGCTTTCCAAGGGCAGTGCTATCAGATTACAATCTGATTTACCTTGACAGTGTTACAGTTTTGAAGGCACTCTGGCGTTCTGTGTTTTCAGTGTTCGATATATTGACATATTTAATTTTCTCAATGTTACTTAGCTCTTAATACAAATGATTCCTTCTCGCTTCTAAGGTTCTTACCCGTGGGCTGTTTTCTCACCATGGAGAGCAAATCTATGCATTTACATTACAGAGGGTTTTTTTTCTTGTGTTCACCTATGTTTCAGATCTCCATGCAGGAGGGACACAGCCAAGGAGCTCTAATAGAAGAGGATGACAGGAGCCTGGATTACCAGTCTGAACCGAGCCTGGACATCTCCAGCTACCGGAAGAGCTCTCTGCACAAGACCTATCAGTCTTCCCCACTCCAGATAGATTCCTTTGCCATCAATTCCCGATCCCTGAGCCTCAAATCTGCCGGCAGGAGAGGGACGGACAAAGTGCCCCTTCATCCAATAAAGTCTGAAGGGGCAGCTTCCACCCCGTACAAAAGCATCTTTTCCCCCAATTCCCTGTCGAACAGAAATGGGAGCCTGTCTTACGACAGCTTGCTAAACCCCATGTCACCCTCGGGGAGGAAGTGCGTGGCCCACGCCGCGGTGGGCTCCGTGGGGTACCACTCTCCATACTTATCCGCCAAAATGTGCCACCTGCGGGGCAGCGAGCTGCAGCGCCCGCCCCTGCAGAGCTTCAGCCCGGTGCTGGGCGGCCCGGCTCCGCACCAGCGAGACCCCTCTCCAGTGCGCTACGACAACCTTTCAAAGACCATTATGGCATCCATCCAGGAGAGGAAGGAGATGGAAGAGAGGGAGAAGCTCCTCCACTCGCACCCCGATTCGGTGTTTGCAGACTCGGGTGTCTACGACACCCCTAGCTCCTACAGCCTTCAGCAAGTGAGCACGCTCTCTGAAGACCCCCGCAGCATGGCGATGAGATACGGATCTAGGGACAATCTGATGGCTGCTGCCAGTTTTAGCACAAGGAACCCTATACTGCAGTCCTCAGTGTCTTCACTCTCCAGTGCAATGTCAAGAGCACCAAGGACTTCCACAACCTCTCTGCAAGCTGATTTAGCCAATAACAACGTCCAGTCCCATCAAGCACTACAGGGCAGGGTGAGCAACGGCTCCTACAAATCGCCGGGCCACCAGGTCCCGTCGTCCCCCACTGGGATGCCTAGGTCCCCCTCTTACGGAGGCCCCAAGGCTGTCTCGTTTGTAAACACTGTGGAAGTCACAGAGGTGCAGTCGGTGGGAGCACAAAGGTACGTGTTGCTTTACGAGCCTCATCACGATGAGCACCCGCTCATTAATGAGTAGCACCGGCAGCTGTTCATGAGCAGGACCAAGGGGATCTGTCTACTCTAGGCCAGCGAGGGTAGATGTTTGCACATCGAGTCTCTGGAGAATCTCAGAGTAACCTCAGCATGACTAAATTTTGCAGTGATCAATCAAGGTGGAAAATTAGGAGTGTTTTAATGCCTTAACTGGATGATTATTTGCAAGGCAGGGACCAGATTGCCTCCCTGTTGTGCCTAAAAGGGTATCTTGCCCTTATTGCTGGCAGAGCCAAGGGAGGCTGGATCCAGCCATTGGGCAAACAGACTCAGTGGTGGTCAGGGTCCATGCCACCCTAGCTGGCATAAGGGGCCATAGGGCCAATGCACTCCTGGGAATTGTGTTCGGCACAGAGCTCTGTATTTATCTGTATCGAGAGTCCCATAACACCAAAATGGTGCAAGAAGCACAGGCCATCCCTTAAGGCCTTGCTGTCTCCTTCCTTTCAGCGTGAAAAGGGAGATGGAGAGGAGAATTTGGTGGGCTGGGAACCTGAGTAGTGGTGTTAGAGCAGGATCCTCAGCTGTAGCTTCTGCATGTGCTCATCTGGCTTGTCCTTTTGGAGAATGTGGACTTGACATGAGAAGTTGGAAAAGAGCTAAGTGATCTCAAAGTTTTCAGTGAATTGCAATTGTAAAAATGATTCTTCTACTGATGGAATTGCTAATGTTAAACAGACAGGCATCCCATTCCCATCTTTGAATCTATTAAATTCATGAGCTGCTTTTAGCAAAATAAGGCCTGTAGGTTTTCTGTTGTCCTGTTGAGCCCTGGATGTGCCTGATCCTGCGGTAGGACAGAAAGTTCCTAATATGCAAAGTTCTCTCTCTCTTATTCTCTGTTTCTTGCTTATGCAGTTGGTTTGTTGTCCCATTGCTTTTGCAGAGGTGTATGTTTAAAAAGCAGGGCCTATCAATACATTCCGGTTCAGGATTCTGAAGTGCCAAAAAGTACTAACTTTCGCAAAAATGTTTTAAATTTAAATACACACAGTCCATATTTGGTGTTGAAAAAACTTGCAGACATTAGTTACTGCTGAGGAAGGTCTTTATTGAAGTTCCTGAAGTCAAGACTTGGGGACAATTTCAGCATTGACTTAGGGCTTTTGTTGCTCTTTGGTGAGGCACATGAATGGTGTGGGGCAGTTTTCTGTGAACCCTGGCAGTAGGGGAGAGCAAAGAAGAGAATTCCAGGAGTCCTTCTGGAGGACAGGCTACAATTTGGACATCCTGGAGGGCTTCCTGCCTCATCACTTTGGGTCTGCTGTCATGGCATCTTAGACTTCATCTCTTGTGTCTTTTGGGGATGAGCAACACAATTATGGTTAAATGAATATTTAGATGAATTTTTTTTCTGAATATTTTATTTCTTGTTAGTAAAACATGGTTTGGATTAAGTAACAGGGATAGTTGTTCATCCTGAGTAAAGATATTCTTCTGTCACACTTCTGTCACTTATGTTGTATCTTTTGATATTTCTTTTAATGCAGGGACGACATGCAGTTGAAGGCACCTCACAGTAAAATAAATGGACAGCCAAAAGGAATAACCAGGTTGGGATCAACATCAAGTTCCCAGGGGACACCCGTCAGCCCTGCTAGACACGCAAACGTTAAGAAGGTGTCTGGTGTTGGTGGAACAACCTATGAGATTTCAGTGTAAAATAAAATTCAAATAAAAATAAAGAGCCATCCACTCAGCCAGCCATGAAGCTAGGAGCACTGTGAAGACTCAGATAACAACAAAGAAGGAGCAGCAGCAGCCGGCCACTCTCCTTTCCTTGTTCTGGGTTTGTTATGTTTCCATCCTTCTCTTTTGGCCAAAACCCAGCTGCAGCCTTACTCTTGCAGGAAGGAAGTTGTACAGTCCATCAGACTCTTCCCAAGCGGACAGGCGGGAGCTGGTGACCACCAGCCACAACGGCCACCAAGCAGATTTCTGGTTCAAGGGAGCGATAAAGCCACGGGGCATCCTGTCTGTGAGACCGACCTGTGGGGTGCCAGTGGTGCTGCGAAAGAGCCTGGTTAATCTGGGATCACGCTAAGTTTCCCTGTCCTCTTTTCCCTCCTCCAATTCTGCCGGCCTGAAGGAGATTGGAAGGTAATGGGTTCAACCACCGCTTTCCTGCAGACGTGGAGACCCAGCTCCCATGCAGCCCGTGCCGATGGGAACAGCCAGGAGCACCGTGCCGTGTTTGCAAGGAAACAGGAGCAAATCCAGCAGCGGGATCTCGTTGCGTGCCCGGCCTCCTGCGCGTCCCCGCCAACAAGGACCCCGACGCCAGGAAGGCTCTTCCATTCCCACCTCTTGCTCCCTCTGGGTTTCAAAGGCTTCTCTGACTCCGAAACAAAACCAAGCGGATAAGAAATGAAATGTTTGGATGGGAACATATTTGCAACAGCCGTCAAGCTGCTTTTCCCCCCCGCACCCTCCTTATTACTTATTGGATTTAGGCAATAACGTAGTTTACTGCCTTGCCCCGGTGCCGTACGTGTAATCCTGCCGCAAGGTTATCTTGATCTGTTGAATTTACAGTGTGTGTAACTGAGCCAAGCATATGTCTAGAGGATATAAATTTGCTGTCTGCCTAATGACTAGCACATTCCCTCTGGTCTTCAATACTGTTAGGCAAAGGTGTTTTTCCCCCCCCCAAGGGAACAACTTTTTTTTTTTAAAAAAAAGAATATAAATCAAATCTATTTCACACACTGAGATTTCCCTTTCCTGCCTCCAGAAAGCTATATTTACTTTGTTGAATTTAAAGGCAACTATTATAAAAAAAAACAAAAGAGAGCTACATAATTTTTACCACAGATATATCAGAACTCTGGTAAAGTGAATTTGGGGGCAAATATATTTTTTTGCTTTTCTCCAAGCCCCGCGTCTTTTTCCTTTCCAGTTACCACCTCAGAAGCCAATAGTACTGAGATCTGGACTAACCAGCCAGATCCTGGGTGCAGTTGAGAGCGACTGTTGCCAAAGTCAGTTAAAATGAATATTTATCACTGAGCAAATTAGCATATGAAACCTCTGCTTCCCACCTGGATCTCCTAAGGCATAGCTTTTACCAGAGAGCTAAATTCATCATTTTATTAGGATATTTGTTTCAAAGTATTGAATCCTTTTCAGTCCTTGACTCTAATGAGCACATCTCCTAACATTAGGTAGCAGTTCAGAATGTGTTGGTGATACCTTACTTGTTTTCATGAGTGTTGAGATGAATTCTACCAGAAGGCAAATATCAAACTCAGTTTTTCCTGGTTAAAATTTACCTTTTGATGCGCTAAATCTTGGCACCTGCTGCAATACCTGCTTGTTATATCCCTTGTATATAACATCATTTTGGGAAAGGAAGACTGGAGAAAATATGAGAGAGAGAATCTTTTGTGTAACTCTAGATAAGCTCTGAAGGGGGAAATCTGGAAAGCAGTGCAGCCGAAATGGGCTGATAGTTATGAGGGAGTCAACTTCAAATCAATGTGTATTTATTTTATGGCCTTGACTTTTTTTAATGCCTTCCTGTAGGCTACATTGCAGAGCAGGGAAGCAATAGTCCTTCTATGCAGATCTGTTCATTTGCAGGTGGAAAATTGTCTGTAGTTAGAGCTATGGAGGACCAGAAAGATACTAGCAAACTCAATCAGGTACAGAGGGAGCAATATATATTAAAAGACTGGACAAGCTCGTTTGGGAGAAGGTTTAAAGGGCTAAAAAGATGTCACTGGCTAAACAACAAAGTGAAAAATGAGTGTGACAGTTTTACTGATATTTTGGTTAAAAAATGTAAAACCAAAGGGAAATCACATGGTTGTCAGATTACAAATGGACTGTATTTAGGAAGAGGGAAAAATGTTGCACATAGGAGGGGAAAGGGTAGTAGAATAGTCTTCCAAGGCAGAATATTGGAGACTATTTAGGGCAGTTGAACTATATTTGGACAAATCTTTAAAAACTTTTCAGCCAGAGGTAAGCTTACGGGGGTGAGAGGCTAGACCAAATGGCCTTATACTTTTCTTCCATCCTTAACTGTTACTAGTCTGCAACCCCACCCTGATGTTAACTCCTCAGGAAGGTGCAGCACTTCTCCAAGGACTGGAATTCACTCTGGTGCATAGAGTACCACAAGACCTGCCTGTCCTTCAAGGGTCAGTTATGCCACGTGTAAGCCCTCCAAAAGAGGAGTAAGTGACATAAGGAATCTGGCTAGGGAGCTAGACAAGGGCACATTTTATTATATATCTTTGAATGCGTACATGAAATTCATGCAAGCAGGACTTAAAGTTGGCACCAATGTAATATTTGAGATTGGCATCCCAGTGATGCTCCACTTTGATTTTTCTTTCTCCTGCAGTTACAAAGGAGAAAGCTGCTGATGAACTTGAAGATCCAGAGAGCCTTTGAAGTTAGCTGCGTTAGTTCACAAGAGAAGAGCTTCTCAGTAAGACTAAACACAGTACTGTGTGTATAAAGCACTAATATCCAGGGTTGTTTTGACATGGGTCACCAGGGGCAGGGAAGGAAGAAGCGAATGCACTGTGTTGTTACAAGTTCAGATGTAAGAATTATATATTTTGTGAGTAGTTTTGCCCATACATCCGATGTGGTAATAGGTTTACAATGGTACCAAAGTCTTTTTATTTTAGTTTTTATTTTCCTTTGAGGTTTGCATATCTTTCAGTGCACATAGCCTAGGATAAATTATTCAATTTTTCTGAAAGAATAACCTGAGCAGAACTGTTAAGAGGAGGTTGCTTGCAGCAAATCCAGCCTCCTTTCCAGCTCCAGGTCCTGAGGTTCCAGCTGGATTCTCATAGGTCTAAGTGTCTGTTGCCCTGCTCCCATGGCAGGCCTGGCGACTTGTTCAGCACACGAGCTTTGGAGCACAAGCTGGTCCATGATAAAGTCTATTTCTTCAAACAGGTTTTAAACTATCAAAGTTCCTTCTGTACCCAGAAAGTCTCCATGTTTACAGACACTACAGGCCAAATGTACAGCTGGTGTAAATTGGTGCAGCTCTGTCAAAGCTGGGTTCGGTGACACTAATTTACAGTTGGGTGTGGATCAGGCATGAAAATCCCATGCAAGTTAACACATCTTGTAAAGTAGCTTCTTTCTTTTTGTCATGTTTATTTCATGTTTCGGAAGTCTTAAATCTTTTCAACATGTGTTTATTTTTAGCCGTGGATTGTATTACTTATTTAAAAACAGCAATAGTTTTTGTTTAGTTTATGCATCATTTTTCATTGCATATCGCATCTTATTAGCTGTGCATTCCCTGTTCATACACTCCCATTTACCCTCCAGGTTTTCACTGTAGTACAATCTGCTTTGAAAAGTTGGAGCTCTGTATCTTTAGTTGTATAATATATTGAGTATTATGAAATTAAATGTACTTTGCTACATGGGTGGGACAGAGAGGAAATATTTTTACTTGAAGCCTTAATATTTTCTTTTTTTACTACATTGTTGACCTCATAGGAAAGTCTGAATAGCAATGACTTTGAAACTCTGGGCCAAATACTGCACTGATATAGAACCAGCATTTGGCCCCTATGTCAAAACTGGATGCAGACATAACCCGAAGCAAACAAGGGAAAAAGCCTCAGGGTGGCATCTTTTCCTGAAGATCGTTGAGTCAATCTCCAAGATGTGTCCGTAAGCAAGTACATTAAGGAAGTCTTCAAGTCTTGAATCTTTTAAGAAGGGCGATACCAGGAACTGCCCGAATCTCTTACCTTTGCGTTTTCTTTTGGAATTAAAAAAAAAAAGAAATAGAACAAAGCAGATGTAATTAGTTTGGTTAAAGTCAGCTCTAAGGGCTGCACAGAGCTATGGGTTAGTAGCTGTGTGCAGCGAATGACCTGTGTTGTGTTGCTGTTCTAAAAATGCTAATAACCAAGTGTTATGTTATGTCAACTTGGCCTAAGATAATCACCTCATGGGTGTTATAATGGACATTTCTCAGATGATGCCTCTTCTACTACAAGCCTAATGTGGAAATTGCAATGTGGTTTTCTTTAGACTGTATTTGTGGTCCAGGCTATATATATATTTGCGTATATATATATGTATATGTGTTTGTGTATATATACATATATATATATTCAATATATTTTTTCATGTGGGAAAGATGGGGTCAAGGTCACTGTCTCTCAGACAGCTTGGAAAGTCAATGTCGAGCTGTTTTTATGGTCTGTATTTCACCTGTTCTGCCACCTCGAATTGTTGGAATGTATCCGTGCAGGCTTTGTGGAGCTCTGTCTGTAACCTTTTTTGTGGCTCTCGTAATACATATATATTTTTTAAACCTTTGAGTCACTTCAGTACTTGAGAGTGCCTGGTTTCCCCAATGCTTTGGATGCAGTCGTGTGTTGAGATGGTACCTGGTGTCCTGCCCCTTCTCACCTCCCCTGTGCAAAGCTGCACTGACACAGGGAAGATCAAAGCTAGTGCAAAACCTACAGGTGTCAAAGCACAAGACATGGTTTTATTTTAATTATCTTTTTCAGACTGCTTTTGGTACGGTATAAACAGAGTCTTGGTTGCAGGTTGTGATCAATTGCTTGCATGACCGTGGTAAGTGGTCCCGGGAACCACAGTAAAAGATTTTTTCTGTGGCATTTTGTACTAAAATCAGCAGCCAAACGTGAAGAGTTCTGAAAGAAATTGTGGAGTTCAATAAGGATCCCACAGTCCGGC
>JAUBOD010000858.1:1566421-1581239 GCA_032353885.1 Nothura maculosa
GGCCCAGGGCTGGGATCACCCAGGGAGCCGGAGCTGGAGCTGCTGGATGAGCTGCTGGAACTGGGATGTGCTCCATACTGGTTGGGTAGGATTTCACCTTGGGCCGCAGAGAGCCCTGCAGGAGGGTCTTTCCATGTTTTAGTTGGGACAGCACGGAGACGTCTCCCGCTCTGGACAGTGCAGATCACCTCATTGTAGTTCCCTTCCCTCTGAGCTTGCAAAGCTTTAGTGCTTGCACTGATCAAAGCCCAAGGGCGCTGCGGGCTTATCTAGTGTTTCAAGCCAGAATTAGCCCTTTTTCTGTTTTGCTTCATTTCTGCACAAAATGGCTTCTTTTTAACAGTCTGCTAGTGATGTTGACCCCCTGAACTGCAAGTCAGTGTGGGCAATATTGCTTTGAGCTCTTAATTTGGTTGTGTTTTTCGTAGTGTTGTCTGTGTTCACCCCAGGGATAACTCCCTTTTTTTTTCCTGATCCAGCAGTTAGGATGTGCAAATGTCTGTTTTGAGCTTTGGCTCATTCAGCTTGTCTGCTGGAATTCTCTCCCTGGGGACACTTATGTCAGTCTCCTGATTAATCATAGTAAATCCAAACCTAAGCACTAACAGATTTTTTTTTTTTAATTGTAATAAAATCCTGATTTGATTTTTGAGATGAAGCAGAATCAAATGCACGTTAAGTAGGGCTCTGCATGCCCTAATTATAAAATTTGCAGCGACTTTCATTGAATACAGTTATTTCTAGTTAAATGATACTAAAACTATATATTTAATTGCACATCCTGCTTTTGCAGAGTATTTGCCTTGATGCAAGGGCGCTTTAGCTTTCAGAGAGTTGGGAGCCTCTTTTGGTGTCCCAATTCTCCTGATACAGAGAGCAGAGCTGGGGCTGCAGTTGAGGTATGTGGCGGAGTTGCCCAAGCACATGCCAGCGAGGTGACATTTAATAGCAGATAATGAGTGTGACACGTTTTTCGTTGTGATTAATGTTGCAAGAATTAGTTGAGAGGCAGCTGTTGCTAAAGAGAAAATTTATTTTATGTCAGTTATACCTTATAACCTATGACATTAATGTCTTTTTATTTCTTTTTTGCCTTAAATATGGGCTTCTGTTTATAGTTGTTGCACAGTGGTTTGAGTCAGTTTTACTCCATAAATGGCTAAATAGTAAGTTGAGTGTTAAACTTGGAACTAAGGCAAGATTGTCCATATGTAGAGAAGCTCCTCTACCTTTTAATCTCTCCTGTGTACAAATGTCTCTTTAAATGTATTTGTTTAGGCGTGAACCGCTGGCTCTTATCAACCTCAAGAAGAAAAATGATGAAACTGGGGAAGAAGAACTTGCCTCACGTTTGGATCACTGCAAGGCCAAAGCCACCAGGCACATCTTCCTGATCCGCCATTCGCAGTACAACCTGGACGGCCGGGCTGATAAAGACAGAACTCTGACCCCGCTGGGTATGTAGCATTACAAATACTTAGAAATGCTGTACTCCTCTTTTTGGAATTAAAAAAGAAAAAAGAAACATCTGGTTTGCCATCTTGGTCTGTACAGGTCAGTAACTCAGCTCTGTTTTGTGTCTGACTACCAAACTTTAATCCACTTACTGTCTTATTTCTATTAAAAAGATACTAAATAAGTTATAAAGTAAGTGGATTATTTTTTTTCCTTGTCTGATCTTCTAAATGCAGACACTGAAACATGTTTTACAAGTTCTCAATACGTGCCATGATTGTGGAGAAACTTCCTAAATCAAAAGGATTTTGGGGAATAATTTAAGGAATTTGGGCTAAGTTTAGTTGCCAGCTGGCCTAATTCTCCAGGGCTGAGGCTTTTGTCTGAAATTTAGCTCTGTGACTGGCTTGGAAATAAATTGCTTGTAAGATCATTTTGTTTGTCTTAGTTAATTTGCTGAGTTATGAAAATATATTATTTATTTTTAACCAGACTCTCTTCTTTTGTAGTGTTTCTAATCAGATATAACTAAACAGGTTTTCTGGGAATACTACTGATCAGTTGCATGAAATTACAATTACAGCCATTTGTGTCACTCATTGATCCTGTGGCTTGATAGTGAACTAGTATCTCTGCTTTGCAATTTCTTAGGTTGATTGTGTGAGGTTTTTAATTGAATATCAGCAGCTTAAACAGTGAATGTTATTTTTAAGGTCGAGAACAGGCTGAATTGACTGGGCACAGACTGGCCAGCTTGGGGCTGAAATTTGATCAGATTATCCACTCCTCCATGACTAGAGCAACTGAAACAACTGAAATAATCAGCAAATATCTCCCTGGTAAGTGACTTCTGTTAATGTGCCAGGGTCTTCTCATCCACAGAACTGCTGAGGGTGTAATTGAGTAAGGTGTAATTGAGCTGTTCATAACCACTTTCTAGACCTGTGTGAATATGTCTGTCTTTGAAATTAAAGAAACTAACCACCCTAATTCTGCTTGTTTCCAGTTCATCTTTAAAAATACGAGAGGGAGCTGGCCCCTCTGAGTGAATAGGCTGGTACCAGTATGTTCTGCTGTGTAGGAGAACTCTGCTGATTGCTCTTCCTTCCTTTACACATTTGTAAGCAAAGACCCTCACAGGTCATGAGGAGAACTTCAGTCCTTACCTGGCCTCAGGGTGCCATAGTGCAGGAGAGGAGAGAAGCAGACTCCAGGTGTTAGTGGTGGGGTAATTAAGAGCCCTGAATGCACCCTGGTAGCCTGTGTGCAGAGGGAGATGGGGCACATCTGTGGAGGTAAAGGATCTAGATGCTGTAGTGAGTGAGGTGCCTGCCGTGTTTTCTATTCCTTTTCCCTCATCCTTGCCCAGTAACTGCCATTTAAGCAAAACCTTGGCTGGCTGTAAGTTGTGATGTGAGTATGTGGTCTAAACTCCACATAATATTTCTGCACGTCTCAGTCACACTGAAATGCAGAAATTACTGACTGCAGTGAACTCTGTAAAAAAATAGAGAAATCTAATAATAGTTCAGATGCCTGTATACATGCACAAAGACTTCTCACTATTGCTGTCTTTCTCTGGAGAAAAGTCCATTCCTATTAAACAGTCTGTTCTAGTTCCCTTGAGACCAAAAGATTTTCATCTTCAGACTAAAAGAGATTAAAACATTAAAATTTAGCATTGACATTTCTTATTGGCTTGTTTTTTTTAGATTTACAACTTAAGCTAGCACTGAGAAGTCTGAACTTACTGTGCCAAGTTTGTTTAGCTGTTCTGTTGTTTTGGAATAAACTTCTCCTTGCTGTTGACAAAGCAATTGTGTTGTACAAATTCAAAGCCCTAAATAGGGAATTACGGAGATTAGAATGAACTTTAGGGTTGAGCTGAAGGTGATTTTTTTATATAGTATTTGAAAAAAAAATGTATTGGGCTCAAGTTTTGTGAGCCTGTTTGCAGTGTAGCATGAAGCAACAACAAGTTCCTGAACAGGTATATAATTTTTCAGGAGTCAAAAAAATTAGCACTGATCTGCTGAGAGAAGGAGCTCCAATAGAACCAGATCCACCAGTCTCTCACTGGAAGCCAGAAGCTGTGGTAACTTTTTATTTATTAGTTTGTTTATTTTTAACCCTCTAACACATGATGTCTGTACTGATGCGTTTCATCATAGACCCTAGATAACTACATAGTTTCCCCTCCCCAGTAAGCGTGTGGAATGGTTAAAATAACTCACATTTGGGTCAGCCTCAAGCGTGTATCTCTAAAGAGCCCTTTAGAAGATGCACCCCATCTGCAGAGGCAGATAATGGCACACGCTGCTGGGAGCCGTGTTTAATTGTGAACTCTGTGCCATTAGCAGTATTACGAAGATGGAGCTCGCATTGAGGCTGCTTTTCGAAACTTCATTCATAGAGCTGATGCAAAGCAGGAGGAAGACAGCTATGAGATCTTTGTCTGCCATGCCAACGTGATCCGTTATATTGTGTGCAGGTACCTGTGGGATTCCGGGTTCACCTTTGCTCTCGGAAAGGTTACAGCTTTGCTCCCATAGTGACGTTGCTCGTGCTGCTCACCCAGGAGATCTGTTGGTCTGGCAGGTTTTCGTGGGGTTGGTGACGGGTACCTGTGTTAGGAGCAGCTGCTCCTGCAACGTGATTATGGGATTAATTTGCAGACGTGATAATGTTTTTGAAAGCTAGACTATTTCCCCTCTAATTCTAATGTGAAAATTACTAAGCCTAGAAAAAGAATCTTGGAGACATGAAACCTTCTTTTGTAGGTCTTTATTGCATCTGCTTCTCACACAAAAAAACTGCAGATGGTGCCTATGTGGGCTGTCAGCTAAGACAACAAAGAGAGCATCTGTCTGGATGTCTCTTTTAAAGTGACATGAATTTGATCTCACATACTGAAACATCTGTTTAGCTTTGGAAAATCTTTACTAATGGAAGCTAGTGATATTGCTTGGAAGTTACATTAATGGATCCTTCAAGGACACCCAGTGCTGAATTGGGGTGGGGGAAGCGGATCTTCCATCAAGGTGGCTCATGAAGGAGAAAAGTCCTGGGGCTTTGCCCAGGACTAGCACTTGAGCCTGTTTTATTCCTCTCTCCCATCAACAAAGCACTGTCTATGAGGTGATTTGTCTTGAGCAGAACACTCGTGATTAAAATTTAATCTAGTCAATAGCTACAAAAAGTCAGCTTTATTTGGCTGACCCACGTAAATGCTGTCCTGTCTGCAGCGTGGACTGCTGTGAAGCTCTGCAGTGCTCATATGCTGACAGTTGCTGGTCAAATGAACTGGATAGTTTTTCCTGTCCCAAAAGAGATGGTCTTGCCACTACCTAGTCTTTTGCTGTACTACAAAAGGATGGAATTAAAACCAGAGAGAAGAACTAATTCTCATCTATACTTTATCTTTTACTCTAGGCCAGATGAGAATGAAACTGAACACAGTTTGACTTGGGTGGACTTCATTATTTATTTTATTCTTTTATAATTTTGTCCTATATCCAAAGCCAAGTTACTCCTCAATGTCATCTATGACATGAGATGTTTGAGAGAACTTTTGCTTTTGAGATAATTTTTCTCTAGCTATTTGCTATGATTAGTTGAACTCTGGAGACTATTAAGTTAAGAATTTTAAGATAAAATAGCTACAGACTAGGAAGACCTGGGATCCTGAATTTTTACCCAAAAGGGTGGTGTATCTTCTGATACAAGTAACTGATACCTGAAGGAAGGTAATTTTGGTGACTTCCTGCAGGAGGCCCCTGGTAATTAGAGTGTGTCCTAGACCATTACACCTGCTGCTGCGGCTGCCTGGGGTGGTTTGAGCCCTGCAGCGCTGTAGGCTGGTGCTTGTGCCTGTGGTCTGGGTGGGCAAGGGAGCCCATTTGCCTTGAACTGTCCTAATCAGGGCAGGGCTTTGTGGTAGCGCAGTCGGCTCCGTGATCAGCGGAACCATCACATCTGTCCTGCCGCTTGTTATTAGGTTGCTCCGAGCTCTCCCAGCAACCTGGCTGTGTTACAGCTTCTGCCTTCTGCCCAGCTGCACTAATCCTGTCGCTCTCAATCGTACCCATCTGCTGGCTTCCCCACATGGAAGTGCCCTGTCCGTGCTGGCCCCCTTGTCCGAGCTGCGTTTTCCTCAGTCGCACACCGGGATCTGTCTCCCAGCACTGCCCCTGTGGCAGCGTTTGTGTGGAGGCTGCAGGAGCCACGCTCGCCCTGCCCTTACCTGCCACAGCAGATGATGCACTCAGCTGCACGCTAATAATGCCACTGTTTATGGATCAACACCATGACTTGTGTTTTATTTTTATTTTGTTCCTAGAGCGCTGCAGTTCCCCCCGGAAGGCTGGCTGCGAATGTCCCTCAACAACGGCAGCATCACCCACCTGGTGATCCGGCCCAACGGCAGGGTGGCGCTCCGGGCGCTGGGGGACACGGGCTTCATGCCGCCCGATAAAATCACACGCACCTGACCCAGGGGCACCGCGGGCCGCCGGGAGCTGCCCCTGGCCTCTTTGCACTAGTACCTTCAGCTACAGTACCACTAGATTATCTGCTGTGTTGGGATGTGACGCTGTTTTAAAATGTCTTTTAGCCCCTTGCCTCCTTCATCCATATTCATATCTGCCTTTCAAAGCAGAAAAGAAGAGATTCTGTGTATGCCTGAAGCTACCCAGTCCTCAAGTGTTCCCAAAAACTCTTAAGTTGAGCTGTGGAATACAAAAAAGATTGAATGTCTGTGTGCTCACCAGCTGGGAGAGCACTACTATGTATTTATTTTTTCCTCTCTCTCTCACTTTTTTTTTCCCTCTCTTTTCTGCGAACTTCTGTAACCAAAGCTTGCTCCTGTGGATGTATTTTGTGCAGGAAAGCAGCTGGCATGGGACCTGGAGAGGACAGCCCATATCACACTGCAGCCAGAACTGAAGATGAGGCAGCTTATTTCAGCCTTGGCAGAAGTCACTGAGGGAATTCTGCCTTTTAAATGACAAAGGGTTAAGGCTTTGGGTTTTTTTTTGTTTTCTCTTTTTAAAGCTATTGAGGATGTATCTCTGTGGCATCCTTGTTACCTTCTGCCATCCCTTCTTCCCCCCCAAGTTCATGTAAACTGTGCCTGGAGATGATGGACATAAAGAAAAGAAGGTTAAGAACCCATTTGCCTCAGAGCTGTGGTGCTAGAATTACCTGCTGCTCCTATTGAGTGCTCTGCCATGCTTGGCAAGGCCCTAAAGTTGTTCCGAGCAACGTTCTTCAGTCTCATAAAGCCTTTAACTATAACTTGGCCTGTAGGAGGGTGCAGGGATGAGTAAAGGTGGAAGAAAGAGAAAAGCAGGATCTTTCACTGGTTCTTCTTGTTATGACTCTCCTGTTTACAAGGACTGCTTTCTCCCATTGATTTGTGTTTAATAGTTTGCTTTCCAAGTAGAGAAGTAACAGCATTGGGGTTCAAAATGTGAGTTGAAAGTGGAGGTTCTGCAGTACTGAGACAAACTCCCTGTGCTTGGCTGGAGGAGTGGTGTTTGGACCACTCTGCGAAGCGATCAGTATAAATGTGGGGCAGACTGCCCCCGAGTTGCACCTTTGTACAGCTTGGACTCCACAGACCTTGTTCCAGGTAAAATCTGTGTGCCCGAGAACCAGGGTTTAATTTGAGGGCTTGGAAGCCACTGGGATGAAGAACATGTGCTGTTCTCCTGACCTTTCTGCAGTGCTTGGCTCAGGTAGTGCCTGGAATGTTGAAAGTTTCACCATATGCGTAGGCCACTTAGTGAGGTTTCACATACTGAAGTAGTGCAGGAATAAATAAAAGAATTACCCATGTGACCGATACTCTTATCGCTGGGAATCCTGACGAAACGCCCAGTGTGTTTCAGTCAGAGCTGTATGAACCATAATCATGGCTTGCACCCTCGCAGCACAGGGCTTAAGGGCTCGGCTGATACAGGGCTGCTGCTATCAGAATGACTTCAAAGAAATGGGGCAGTAGGGAACGCAGTATGAATGTTGTCACAGTGCTACTCATTGGCAGGGGGGAACATTGTGAGGTACCTCATCAATGCAATGAGAGTAACTTATCAGTTTTGTCTATTAACTTTTTAAAAGTTTTGAATAAAATACTTTCTTTATTGTCTTTCTTCATTGCCTCATCATTTGGATTGTTGACTGAGATGCTCTTCAAGGTTTCTGAGCAGAGACAAGACCATGTAACTTGCTCGGCAAGCACAACCTCCTCCTGTGGCTGCGGGCAGAGACCTACAGCGGTCCTGTGTAACTGACCCTGTTGCTTCTCTCCTGCTTTGTTAAAAACTTTCATTATTAAAAGAAAAAAAAAAAGCCCACCTTGTTACACGGAAAGCAGCAGCCTTTTCCATGGCACGCACTTACATGGGAGGAGATGGAAATCTTCACAGCACTCATAAGCACTTTGCTGCCTCTTAAAAGGACTGTTCCCCAAGCATTATAAATAGTGGCATAACAGTAAGACACAAAAAAAAATGCATTTTTGGCAAAAGTTGGTATGATGTTAGTAAGAAGTGGCTGAAATGGCTATTTAGCAAGTCCCAGTGCCAGCCCCTACATTCATTTCCCTCACCACACAAAATCAACAGAGTTGTGACACTACTCATTTATTTTTGAATAGAACGCAGGGTAACTCTGTTTCTTAACATGACATTTGGCTAATTAAAAAACCGACCTTTTGCTGCATTAGAAGTGAAATTCTGGCTGATAAAACACAAGTCACGTAATCCCAACCTAATGTAACGTGTATCCACAGGCTCCTCCTGGAAGAGCTTTTGTTACAGGCATCAGTGAGCAAATCGCTACATAAATTGCTACTTCTTTTTAATAGATGAAGTAAAGCTACTGTTAGAAAAAAAAAAGCTGTAAAATGCAATGCAACTGGACTAAAATGCAAATTATATGGCAGTTATTTTAAAAAAAAAGCAGTATCTTGACCCAATCAAAGCCAGAACAAGATTACAAAGCAGTAAGCAAGGGTTTGTCGGTGGTGATGAGTGTGTGAGTGCACAGGCACCAGAAATACACATTTAAACTTAAAGCAAATATTAGTAAAGGTAAAAGAGTAAGAAAAAAAATATTAGTATGAGTCTCTTGGCTCAGAAATAAAGTGTGTATTAAAACTCCAATGGCTCCTTAAACTCAAGGTGGCTGGAGGACCATGTACACTGTGTACATGCAGCAACATGCCTGGTTTTAAAATGTTACTGGGCAAGTCAGTGCCTAGATGTGAATTCTGAACAATTTATCCAGAATTACCTAAGAAATCTTAACTGACATTAAACTATTTTAAAACAAAAGCTCCAACAAGCCATTTGACGTACAAAGCAGGAAGTTAAGACCTGCAGAAGCTGCTTGTGACAACTAGTCAAGTAGAATAACTTTCCAAATGTCCGGCTAATTGGAAACAGACTTAATTAGGAAGGGCTAATTAAGCCTTTTTTATTTATTTCTAAAATAAATAGGAATGTTGTCCCACAGTGTAGAGCTCTCTTAAGAACTGGTCAAACTCAAAAAGAGACTTTGGAAGTGCCTTCTGTTCAGAAAGCCCAGAAGAAAACTGTTTAATGTGTCCATAGTAAGTGGATACCACTTTTTAAATTTTTAAAAGAACAAAAAGTTGATTAAAAAGGTATGTTACAAAAGGCACTATTAAACTTGCAAAAGCATTAAGTGCAGTTTAGGTTTATACCGAATAACGAACCTATCCAAGGGCTACAGTTTGTGTATGAAACAGTCACATTCCTGTGTGCAACAGCCGTCAAACCTAAAAGCTTTGGATTCTTCAATCCAGCCTACATAATGGTGAGAGCTACGTGTGGCAACCGAACCACTAGTCAAGAGCTACTACAACATCTGGCTACACTTAGTGCCCCTGTAGACACTTAGGATGAAAAGTTCACGGTTACAGGTTTACTTCAGATGCTGTGTGGCACCAGTGACTCCTAATCCACCTGTTTTACCTTTCCCAGTCTTGGCAGCTGTTAGTTTTCTAGTCCAATTCATCAATTAAAGGTGTAAAGAAAGTTTGGCTTGAAGTTTTTCCATAAGAAAGACCTACGAGCAGTAGCGCGCTATGGTTCTGGAAGCCTTCTTTCAAGCAACATCACAACCATTAAGCAAGACAGATAAAGAAAATTGTGTTTAAAAAAATACATTTGAAATTTCAGCATCATTCATACTGTCCAAACAAGTAATTCTTCCAGAAGGCTAATGAATAAAAATTAATGATTGCGCTAACAAAAGTTGGTTACTACATCTAAGGCTGGAGACACAGTCAAAGCTTCCATTTCAATAAAAATAAGTCAGTCTTTACTCCTCTCTGAACAGCTGGGATATAAAGCTCCACTTCACAAATCACTGGGTACCACTTCTTAAGTATACTACAAACTAGACCATCAAGACATGTTGCTGGTAACTTTGCTTAAGTTATTGCTGATGTGCTTTTGTGTAACAATTACTCAAAATCTACTAGTGATTAAAAGCTGTGGGAAAAATCACTAACTTTATTTTAGAGTTTTTAATCTTTAACATTTAAAGGAACACAAGTAATTGCTTTAGCTCACCTTTACTAAAACACTCAGTATATTGCTGTTTTTAACATCTTCAGAACAAGCAAAGATTCAAACTTTCTCTGTTTGTGTGTGTATATATATATAAATATATATACACACACTTGTGTGTGGGCCTGTGTGTGTACACATACATATATGTATATGTACACATACATATATGTATATTGTCAACCAATCCATCTACAAGTAGCTGACTATAAACATAATTCTGTTTATGCAGATGGTTCCACATTTATACTCAGGACTGGGATAGTGTCATCGTCCTGGGCTTGTTTTAGACTCCGTTTGAGCACTTACCCTGCAAGTGAAGGAACATTTTGTTTCTTGCCATTTCCTTTAATCAGAGATTTCTATTTACTGATGACAGGCTTCATCCAGAAGCTCCAAGCACAGAAATGCAGCTGAGGGCTAATGGGTTCACTGTGATAATTACACTTGGTGATATAGTAAAATACCACTAACGTCTAAGTAAAAGTTCAGCTTGCTGCTCTACCGGTAACAAGGGTTAATCAACTCATAGCTACTGGACAACTGCACTGACTGTCACTGACTTCTTGCAAATCACCAGTAATCTATATCTCGTATATGGCATAACGACATAAATTCAATTTTTTAACATATATTTGTCCTCAATTGAGGAAAAATAAATAGCCAAATACAAACACCATGTCACTTTAGTAACATTGTAATTGTTTTTCTTTTTTTTTCCCTCCACTCTAACAAAGAAAATATAATTAAAGTCCCAAGAAGACGAACCGTATTTAGTGGGCAGGAGGCTCGGAAAAGTACCGCACTTTCAAGAGCGCGTGGTTGACACACGCGGGACTGTAGCGGCCAGGGCTCCCCAAATCCGGCGACAAGGCGGCTGCATGGCTGGATTTCCCTGGACTGCCCAGCACTGGACTATGCCTTCCCGGACTAGAATACACGGAGGCATTTGGAGGGCCAGCAGCCACAGGTTGGGACTTGACTCTTCCCCTCAGTGCTGGACTTGGCCAACTGAAAAATCACGATAAGGAGAACAACACATTTACTCAGTAGCGCTTGTAGATGTAGAAATAAGCAGAGAGAAGTCAAAAGTGATCAGAGACACATCTGAGAAGAGAAAGTGAACAATCAACACAATCTATTACGTGGAAATATGTTCATGGAGAAAGGATGTCATTTTCTCCAAAGTGACCATTAAGAAAAGTGTGTCTGTAAAGCAGAGTTTGGACAATTTTAGCCCTTTACCAAATGGATAACACATGTGCTCTTGAAACATTTGTTTTCTGTTTGAATAGCCTGTATAGATAAACTGAATTTATTGGGGATTGCAGTGTAATGCACGGGGTTTTTGACCATAGCACCTTTCCATATTAGCAGGCAGGCACCAGCGTAAAGGGTCTGGGGATTCACCATTAAAACAGCCTTAGCATTAATACAGCCAAGACTTATGTGAGCAACAAGACCTAAAATTCTATCCATTCAAGCTGTTCTGCAGCTGACTTACTAAAACCATAATTAAATCAACCCTTTACACAGAACTGTAGAAATACCTTTGCCTGTCAGATGAACAGTAGGACTCCACTGCATGTTTCCACTTGTAAATAACAGGGTACTTCTGTGGATCAATCTCTGCTGCTCCTATAGCTGCTAAGACATCACTATCCAGCTTCGACGGCTGCTCCCTAGAATATAAACAGGAATAGATGAGAAGTATGTATTTATCTGGGCAATTAAGATGTTCCAATTTAAAAAAAAAATTAGTTGAAAGTAAACAAACTCCTGAGCTTGTTTAAGATCCCGCTTCATCTATGAACTATTTGCACCAGGCCCGGTGCAAGTGCTGACCATTATTACACAGTAATCACTTAAGAGAAAAGAAAAATGGGGAATACATGCAAATTTAAGGTAAGAACAAGACTGCACTAAATACCTTATGGACCTAAGTCAGGCTCCTAATAAAGGAAGCCTGACAGACTAACAAAAATAGAGCCAAGTTAACTGCTGGAGACAATTTGAAAACAAGAAGTTTGCACGTACAGACCAAGGAGGAAAATACGTGTTAAAAAAGAGGTTTCATACCCAAGGAGAAATAATGGCTTAGAATTGTCATTTGTGGGTGAAGTCTTCAAAAGAAATTTCTGAGAAGAAGATTCTTGACATTTCCGTGCCTCATTAGTCTGAATTCCACTGTCTACAGATGATCTCTCCATTTCTGATAGTATTTTGTTTTCTGTCCTTAACTTGGTGTCTCCAGGTCTTCCCGTAACACTCGGCTCTGTTCCTTCGGCCAGGACACCCACATTCTCATGTTTTTCAGTGATTTTACTCGATTCTCCTGCTACCTCTTGCTCTCGGAATGATAGTCTTTCAAATTTTGGCATTAAATTGCAGACATGGGACGCAAGGCAGTCTTCTCCATCACGAAAATGCTTTCTGTCATTAATTATCCTTTCACCGGCCACAGGATTACAAAATCCATTTTTGCTGGAAGAACCTGCTTTTTCATAGTGCCTGAGGTGATCTCCTCTTTCTATGATGCTGATTGCATGTTCCATTGACAAGATATCACACTCGGAGTCCCCAAGAGCATCTATGCTGGGTTCTTTGGATGCAACAGGTTGGCTGTTATTACGTGCCGCATTCTGTCTGTTTTTAATTTCTTCTAAGCTCATGTCATCATCGTCCTCATCCAAAAATGCTCCAACAGAAACAGAATTGCAGCACTTCTTACTCTTGCCTGTGAAGAATTTTAAAAGAGCAACACATGAAAAGTTGTCCTACTTCTACAGCCACTGTTATTAGCTAATTTCTCAATATTTATCTTCTGTCTGTTTGGATAACAGATTAATAATAGCAATCACAACAGGTAAGCTCTAGTTCCCTTGAGGACCAAATCTTTTTCCCCTCCCTCTTCTCCCCAGGTACAACCTGTTGTTTGTAGCATTTGCCTTTTTCTTACCAGAAGGATGTGGAGTTTTGTATCTATTGCAGGTTTCATTTTCCCCTGTTTCTTGCTGAGCCTTTTCGCTCATTTCGTGATGACTCAGGTACTCTTCTAATTTTCGCAACCCCTCCTGGGAAGACAGATCAACAAAACAGCCCAGAAATTCCCAGTATTCAACCCACGGGAACCCCAGTTCATGAGCTAACTCCCTGCAATAAATAAAATAAAACGAATCATTTGTGAAGACATAAATATTAGTTTGACAATAACTTTTCTGAACACATTTTATCAGCTATTAATAGGACTATACACGTGCAACTAGGCAACACAAATTCTCTAACAATCAGCAGTCTGCAAAAGTGATGTGCACATCCTTAGCAAACACAGTATGAGCTACTTTGCCTGCAATCTTTTCCAGATTTTATATCCTATTCTTACAGTTAGCACCCATAAGCACTGCCATACATTAACTGTATCCAGACATCTGGTAAAGATGAATCAATACTGCCACAAGTATCGTATGAACGATACTCCATTTAATCATTTTAATTGTGGAAATGAGAGAAGAGGGAGAGGAGGTGAGAGATTATTCTAAGGGAAGAAACCTAATAATTTTGTAACAAACGTTTTTCTATACTTTGCTGGTACAAAGTATTTTAGCAGCAAAAACACAGTAACACAAACACACACACACACAGTTTTAAAAAGCAGAACACTTGCATTAGGATCTTTCAATTCTGCTGCCTTTTAAAAAGTCTCTCATTTTACAGGAAAATTGGCTATGCATAATTGTAGATCTTCCGCCAAATCAGGCAAGTGAATGTTTGAGAAAAGCTTCCAGATCAAGAATCAATAACCATTAAAACAGCTTGTCCTTTATTTCCAAAGCTGTTAGCCAGGTCTCAGCTTTTTTAGCTGAAGTGCTTATGTTCTCATAAATACAGTAAAGAGCCAATAGCTACTTCATAAAGTATTTATAGCAGCAAGTTTTGCCCTACTTGAAGATTGTTCACTAAGCAATAATTGTATGAACAGTACAAGTGTTTTGCTTTCTAATTGTCTTAGCGCTAATTTTTTAAACTGATACTTTTTTAGATACCTTCCAACTCTTTCAACACCTCTTTCCAGATCAGATTTCCTGACATTGTGAAAGAAGCCAGCTCTCTCTCGAGGCGGAGTCTTCCAAAGCCTGCGGAATTCTTCGGCCTTTAAAAAATGAAAGAATTAAACAAAAAGAGAAAAACTCAGCACCCCTTCCCCCATTCCAATATGAAATTAAGTTGGCACCATCTCAATTCTCTGCCTATAGGTCTAGAAGATATTTAGCTGCTCTCTGCATCTATGTAAACAACTCAAGCTCTCCCACAGGTATTGCTCAACTCTAGTTTGGAAGAGTCTCATGTTGGACGTGAAGCTCCCCTTCCCAGTACGCTTGCTGGTTTATTACTGCACTTGGATGTCACAACTGCACATGAGAATTACTACCAAAATGTATACTCACCATCAAGTAATCTCATTAGATAGCAAGTTGGACTGGTTTTAATTTATGTGCAGCAGAAAACAGGTATGTTTTACAACCTTACAGTTTAACAACAAATGCTCTCCTGCTAACTGCTTTCGCAGATGGAAATGTGGTAATTTTATATCAATTCCATAAATCTCTTCCAATTATTACCATATATTCTTGGCATTTATTCTGATTTTCAATGTCTAAAGGATGTATTCTTGTAAACTCACCAACTTTATGCCTTTGCATGACAAAAGTCAATGACAGAAGTGCTACATTCAGACCTTAAATCACTGTCAGCAACCAAAGCAA
>JAUBOD010000858.1:1590765-1615838 GCA_032353885.1 Nothura maculosa
CCCCCGCGCCTCTCACCTGGGCGGCTCCCGCTGCAGCGGCGGCTCGCGGGCGAGGGCGGCCCGCAGCCCCCGCGGCCGCCCGGCCTCCACGCCAGCAGCCGCAGCAACAAGCCCACGGCGCCGATGACCGCGCAGGCGGCCAGCAGCTCCCAGGCCGGCCAGCGGCCGTCGCCGCCTCCCCACAGGGAGCTCCAGCTCGCGGCGGCCCCGGCCCAGCGCTCCATGCCCGGCCCGACCCGGCGCCCGCCCCGCTCCGCCGCCACTCCCCGCCCGGCCGCCCTGCGGGGACGGTACCTCAGCGGCCTCCCGGCTTCCGTCGCCTCCTCCGCCCCGCCCCGCCCGGCCGCCTGACAGAAATGGCGCCCGGTTGCCCGGCAACCCCCTGCCCACCCCGGCCCGCCGAGCCGCCGCCCGGCTCCAACGGCCGCCGCCCGGGGGCTGTCGGGAGGGCGGCCATCTTGGGGCGGGGCGGCGCGGCAGCCCCGGGGGAGAAAGTCCCGAGAGAAATAAAAATAAAATCTCGTTAAGGGACGTTAAACACCCGTGTCCTTATTCGTATAACCAGCCGGGTAGAGATGGGGCGATGTCCTTTAAGTTACAGAACAAGAAGCCTTTAAGAAAATGACAATTCCTAACTCTGTAATTCATATGCTGTTTAACATTACAAAAAAGTGCCATCCTTCCCTTCATCACTGCACTTTAATTATAAAATCAGGACGACGTTACTGGACACTTTCTGTTCGTTACTGTTGTCTCCTACTGAGTTCATCAAACTCAGAAAAATAATAGAGTGAAGAAGGGAAATACAATTAAAATCATTATCCTAACTTCTCTAAAGCATAAAGAAAGACCTAGACTACTAATTCAAAATAACACTTTTTTACGTGACTCTAAACATGCTTTATAATCCTAAATATATATTAAAAAATTCCCCTCCCAAACTGGACCACTTCCTCTTTCAGAATGAAACTAAAAACACGTGGAGCCCTTTAACAAAAATAGTTTATTGCACAAAACTTTCAAAGGAATTCCTATGCACATTTTTTTATAATCAACATGCTTTGTATGATCATAATCATTAATTGTACATAGTATAACTCCTCCATCCCCTGGATTATCCATTCAAGAACACGAAATAATTAACTTCCATCTTTACAAATACAACCTGAACAGACATTAAATGACTTCATGTCTGCAGAAAACATAACAATTTCTTTTACAAGATTCAGTACATCTTTCCCTCCTCTAGCAATCCGTTCATCTGTATCAGAATTAAGCTGCTCTGCTCCCTGGGACTGAAGCAAAACATGTTAATGGGAGACAAGAGTGGTCAGATGACATTAGTAATGACTTTGCACTGTGATTGCCTCCCCATGAAAATATTTAAAGGCTTCTGGTCACAGCAAGTCACATGCAACTATTAACATTTCCCTGGCAAAGTTAATGGAACAGACATCCATACATCACAGGCTTGTGCATCACCATCATGAATTTGTCACCTTTGAGTTAAATTCATATTAGTCATACTATCTGTCCCCAGTGCGATGAATGTTGCCATAACTAAAGCACCCATGCTGCTGCATTTCACTCTCATGTACAAGAACAATAATCCATTAAAATACAAGCACTAGAGCTTTCTTTCTGAATATTACCTTATTTCTTGTAAGTACAATATTCTCAAAGATTTCAGATGGAATATTGCCTGAATACAATGTGGAATCAGACAGGGGTCAGCTGATCCCTGACACAGTGCACAACTGTTTCCAATATATTTGGAAGAAAAGAGAATAAAACAAGGCAATATTCAGCATTACTCAGCCTCTGCAACCAGTATTTTTACTTTTTTTTTTTTTTTTTTAAATGCAGTTGTTCGCACATCCTCAACAAAGCAGGAATAATATGGGATTAAAAAAGACAATATCACAACCTTTATAAACTTTCATCACTTTAGAAATACTCTCACATTGCAGTAACATTTCCCCTTCATTAACAAGACTTTGTTAAGTAGGTAGTAACTACTGAAGAAGCAGACATAGAAATACATTCAATTGCAGTGCTTGAAGAAGGAAGAAAATAAAACCTCTTACGGATTATTCCTCCAAGTTCTAAACACACACCAACATTAATCAGGCACTGATTCTCTTCTGATACATTTGGCAGTGCTGTGACACACAGAGGGGACAGTTTTCAATCGTGTAAGTAGTTTTACTGCATAAACATCAAGAAGCCTAAGTTTTATCAAGAAAGCACAATCAGCCTCAGGGTGTAACACAGAGCCTTTTCATAAAACAGCAACTATTTCTCTTGATAGTTAAAGAACATAGTTGATATTCTTCAAAAAGCCTTGGTTTTGTCACATGCTGAGTGCTTCCTGAAAGGATTTCCAGTAAACTCAGTAGCTTAATTGGCCAAATGGTCACCTGATTTAAACTCTCTAGCCTTACTTATCGTCTATTCTTCCACTAAGTAAACAGCATGTGTTTGTCTAATAAAACTCATATGATGAATATAAAATGAAGTTATGTGGTGTTCAAGTACTCTTGACAGAAACTGGTGGGATAATGCAGCAATTTAATTCAAGAACTTCACAACAACTCCCTCATCTTTCAGAAGAAAATATGCACCTAAGGCTACTGAAGCTGTATAAGCCAAGATGTGCATATAAAGAGCTAGTAGAAACAACAACAACAAAAAAAAGTAGCATTGCACTGAAAACAGGATGTATTATGGATACAAAAAGGAGACACAAATATGCTGTAGAGCTATGAACATTTCTTACAGCTCTGGCATCTTTGATTCCAGATAAAAACTTTATCTGTACAAATGTTGCCAAACCTGAGAGAAAAAAATAATTGATTCTTAACTGTAGGCAAAGCATTTATCAAAATGAACAGCAACATTAACCCTGTGCAAGTGTTATTTTATTTAAAAACATGAACTTTTTTTTCGCAATGAATATACTAAGTAGTTTTTAACTTTGTCCTTTAGCAAAACTGCATTATTTTTAATTCTTAGAGCTTAATATTCAGGCAACTTCAGGAACATAACAGCAGCTAGATAATCAGTACCATTTACACTGTAGACTGCAGGACTGTGCAGATGTTAACATGTCTGGGATAGTCAGTAAAGCTTTCTTTTTTTCTTTATTTAAAATAAACTGTTCCATAAATCTGTATCTTGGGTAACTAAACCTGCAGTAACCGATTTCTTCCTTCACCAGCTCCAAAAATCTTAACTTCTAGTACCACTTAAATTTGACCTTAAAATAAGTTAGAAGTCTTGTAGCTGAGAGGCATGAAGTCATCCAAAAACAGTCTCCTCAAAGAAGTAACTGCCTCTTTAGAAAAAACACATAAATTAGACATCTGAAAAGTAGACAAGAAAAATTATCTGAATGTTGTCACAGCCAATTATGAGAAAAATACTAGATGAAGCGACCTAAATTTTTTTTTTGATCCGCTTTTTAGTCTGCTTGTGTTTTAAGCCAAAATACAGGGAATATAATTGAGCATCTTTCTATGTGTTTTAAAGAAAAAACACACGCTGCTACATGAGTTGCCACTGAATCTGCCAAATGACGTCACGTGGATTTTGGTTCAGGCTCATGCACAGTTGATAAAGCAGTATTTCTGTATTGATTTTAGACTGGGAAGGAAAGCATTGGTCTATCATTGCAGTATGAGCTGCATGAAGCAGCAGGATCCAAGGCCAAAATACCTAAAATGGATTACCTTAATAATAATCCAGTCAAGGTGTGTCTGCGGAAGGGGCTGCCATAGTGCCAACATTTCCATCCATAGTAGACACACCTTGAGGTAACAGAGATTATGACAAAGTGGGGGGATTTAGGGGAGCTGTGGAGAATAAAGCTAATAAAAAAAATAATTTCATAGCATTATAATTTTGTCTTTGAAAGTAAATAATTACATTTCTAAAAGCTCTGGCTTTTGGGTTCCCTAGGCTAGGTTCCCTAAGCCATATGTACAGTATTGTCAAAAACAAACAAACCAAAAAAAAAAAATTAAATGTAACATTAAAACAGTAACAAAATAAATGTCAGCCTTAACTTACAGAACATAAGCATATTTAAACAGATATTCAGTCAGAAAATTAACTTTTTTTCCTTATATATATTACACACATACCTTTATCAAGGATGTCTACTTCAAAAGTTGAAATAAAAAAGGTGCAAAAAGTGTTTTTATGTGCAGTGAAGCAAAGCTCCCTACTGGCCTGCAACTGCAAGAGAAAAACCGTGACGCTTCAGAAAACATCTTGGGTACCTCTGCCAAAGATAGTTACTGGTCTCCATTGCTTGCCTTTGCAATCTGCTCTTTTATTATGCGGCCAAAGGTCATTGTCATAACTAGAGATGGCTTCAAATCAAAACTTTAAAAAAATAAGAACTTTTAAAAAAAGTCTGTGATTTGAAAGTCACGAGAGAAGGGAAAGCAGGAAGTGGGGATGGGGTGCTTGCATAAGTATAGCCAGTTCTTAATTGCTAATGGCCGAACATAAACAAGACTTATTTTTGGATACAATCCAAAGCAATGAAAAACTATGGGGACAAAAAAGCAAACACACCACCCTACCACCCCAGGAAATTACTTAAGCTCACTGAGACTGCACAAATGCAGTCTCAGGATCAGGTGCGCTTTTTATCCTCATTTTAAACTCTCTTCTGAATCTTACAATAGTCATAAAATGAGTCAAATTTACCAAATTTCGCCAACATGTAAAAATTATTTCAAAATATCGAAAGGTTTCGAACGAACACTTAGAATAGCATGTCTGCAATTAATGTTTCGCCAGTTTCTCAAAACTGTGCCCTTCGCTTCTCAAGGCAAAAGCAGAACTTTGAACACCGTTTTAAAATGGAATAAATAAATAACTTTGATAAAGATTTGTTTACACACTTAAAGCATTAGGAAGACAAACAACTGCTGAGGAGGTTATTGTTTCAAAGCTTCCTTGTCACTAGTGTCACAATTCTGCTGCTTCTCATCTACAGCAGGAATCTCCTGCTGGTCTGATGCAGTTGCAGGACTGGTAGAGGTAACGTCCATGAGCTGCCCCTCAATCTGAGTCCATGAAGACATTGATTCGTGTACTGTAATGGTGTGTTCCTCCATCTGACGCTGAAGGCTGTCCATTTCTTGCCTTTTGAAAGCAAGAGAAACAAGAAAAAACTATTATCGAGCAGAAAACTAACTGCTAAATAAAAGCTCACTAAAATACTTCAGCCATTTAAGAATAAAAAACTCGAATGTACTTAATTGAAAAATAAGGGCCAGCAATACAACATCCCCTTTGCTGCAAGTGCTCGTTGGCAGGCATGATGTAGCACTATTTCCTCAGCAAAGGCACTTAACAACTACAACTCCATGAAACTTGTACTCTTGCAGATATAAGACACAACATGGAAGGCAGAGGTGAGGAAAGCAGCAGAGAGAAGTTGGGGGTGGGAAGAAGGAAAAAAAAAAAAGACAAGAAAGCCAGAAAACCCCAGCAGCAACAACAACCCATAAACATTATTGCTTCTATCTGATAGCAATGTTGTAGAGAGACTAGTCAAGATTATGCATCATTATCTCAGGCTAACTCTCCCTTCCCATAAATACTCTCCATCAAAGGTCATGCATCCAGCCCTGTTCTGCCATTCTCCATGTTCCTGTAGTTGTAGCTTTCCTGCTCAGGATCTCATGTGCAATCTTGTAAATAAAGAAATTAATTCTCCGTAAAGAAATGCCTCTTTAGAGATTTCTAATGAATACACTGCCTGGATTCCTGTCACAAGCAACCTTGCTGATACTGCAACAAGAGATAAATCTTGCTCTGCACCAGTAAGAATAACTGAAAAAAAAGCTGCTTCTGCTTTGTTCTGCAGTGTATTTATTTGAGCGGAAACACTCAACTCTTTAGGATGGATATTTTGTCTAGCGTATAGTCAAGGCCTCCTTTTCCCTTTGTCATTTCCACATAAACAAACACTTGCAAATGCCAGAGCATCTTAATGCCTCATGTATAGTTCTAATAGGGGAAAAAACAATTCACTTCACAAATCTACTGCTTCTCTTTAGATAAGCAACTGTTTTCTAGAAACATTTTTAAGGTCAACGTGGTTTAAAATAACAAGTCATACTTCAGTTGCTGGAGACAGCTGTTCAGATTTTTTAAAGGCTCCTTGCTCATAGCTGACGATGGTTTTAATAGTTCTTCCAGCAAGGCAGCAGGGACAGGACAATCTGGAATTTTGACTGGAGTCACAGGATTTGAAGAGTTATTCTCTCCCTTCAGTTCCTTCCTCTGTTTAAAGAAACAAAAGAAAGAGAGGAAGAAAAAAAAAACGTTAGGCTACTTTCAAGAATACTCACTTTTACCACAAAGTGTCTCGCATCACTCTACTGGTAGATATCTGCATTGTAGAGCAAAATCTAGAAGTACATTAAGTTTCATGGGTCACAAGAAGAAGTTCCTAAGCTACTGTCATCGACTAGCCTTGTTCATAAGTAAAACTAATACTATCTAGGAGGACTGCACTGTTCCAGTACTGTAAGCAAATTACACTACAATAGGTATTCCTTCTACTTAAAATACCTTCTTCATCTTGCCATGCTTCAGGTCCAACTTCAGTTGCTGGTTCTGCTGCAGTAGAGACTTCATACTGTTCTTCAGTTCACTCACTTTAGCCTGGAGGATAAACTTGTCCTTTTGAGTTACTGACAGGTCTTCTCTCACCATTTCCAATTCAGTCTTGATATTCTATAAGGCAGAAGAAGAGAATTAATGTGGTACAAGGCAAGTGGAAAAAGTAAAAATAATTCTTTAAGCTAGATCAAATACCTGCAGGACAATTTGTATCCCTTCCAGCTCCTTATGACTGCGCTGTTCACTCATATCCAATTGCTGCTTAAGCGTTTCAATTTCTCTTTCTTTTTGTTCTACTTCCCACTTGAGATCTTCCACCTACGAGGAAATAAATAAACAACAAAATAAGAAGTTTAGAAGTCTCTGTAAGAATAATCATTCACAAAACGTAAAGTATTTCATCGTTCATGTCTTATGAACCTTTCCCGCTTCTAAGAAAATCTAGTAAAAAAAGAGCTGAATGAAGAATAAATTACTTAGCAGTCTGAAATATAGTGTAAGGAGAAACACAGTGTTTAATTGTACCTCTTGATTTACTCCTGGCTGTTCACTAAGCTTCTCATCTAGGCTCTTCTGCAGAAGTTGGAGCTGAGACCTGGCTTCTGCCAACTCTTGCTGAAACTGTGATACTTCCTGGGAATGTTTCTCATCTTCTACCCTACACAGCAGAATTAACAGAAACAGTCATAGCAGTTATTTCGATCTGCCCTTAGAAGGAGTATTCATTGTGATACAGATTATCCTTTTGTGGCACAAAATTATGTCTATTACATGCTAGTGCACACAACCTGATTAGTTCCAGCTTTGATTGGCAGCTTCGCTAATATTTTCACAGCAGGAGTTACATTATGAAAAGATTTTAAATTAGACAGACGTTTTCACACAATCCAGTCAATGTTTTAGGAATTTAGACATTTATTACAGAACACTTACTGCAGTTTGTCCACTTCAGCCTGAAGGGCTTGGACAAGCAGTTCTTTGGCATGTAGTTCTTTCTTGATTTCATTGAGCTCCAGAGCAGCAGCTCTGTAATGACGACGGTTATGCGCTGCATCTGCTTTAGCTGCTGCAACCTATACAGGAATAAAGAGAAGTGTCTTTTCTTTATTTACGATCTACATAAGCTTCTAAGTGCAACTTAGAAGGAGAGCTGGACTAGAGAGAGAGAAAAGAAAATGAAAAAAATTTGCTCAGCAATGTTAATTTGCTGTTATTTCTTACTTTTTGTCTAAAGCACTCATTATTAGTATTACCCTTATTAATGCTAACAATCATATCATGCAAGTTTTTTGATAAAAGTGTCATCACTTTAGGATACGTTCCATGCATTACAGGCTAAAATAGATCTTTCCTGACAGTTAATGAATATCCTGAATGCGGGACGTAACAGAGGAGACAACAATGGCTTTTTCACACACGGGATATTGTGATAGAAACCCCATAGGAAACTGTTTTATAGAGCTTGTTCAAAGCTCTTTTTCAAATACTTTACACTTAACTTATCTATTAAATAAATAAAACCAAATATGACTCATTACCTGTTCCTTAAGGTCTTTAACCTTGGACTTTTCTTTCTGCAGTGAATCCTGCAAAGCTTGAATAAGCTGTTTCATTTGTTGATCTTCTTCCTCTTTCCGCTTTAGAACTGCCTGAACCTGCATCATTTCACAAAATCGAGATTCAATAGTAAAAAGATATTTTGCATAGACTAATATTTAGTCAATGCAGAGTAGGCAAAACTTCTCTATTCGTTGATAATTCTTCCATTCAAACTTAAAAGCAGCTATGGCTAAATTGTTGTGCGTCAGAGGCTGCTCATTGTCTAAACTCTTTCCTTTACCCCAGGAGTATGTTATCATTAGCATAAAAACTAACGTTAATCTCAGTGAGTCATTACATGACATCATTTCTACATTCCAACCATCTTAAATACAGAGTACTTTCACTATTGCAAATATATTTCTTATTGTGACTTTTCTCCAAGAAAAGCAACTCCAGGGGAAAAAAAAGTTTAGGGGAATAAAATACAGCAACGTGCTCTTTAACAATAATTTGCATCTAAATGTACAAATGAATGTCTCTACACCTGGTTATCAGAAATGTTAGCTAAATTGCTCTTAATATATTACACCTGGAATTTGAATACCTGGAGGTTCAGCTGTACCAAATCTGCTTCTCTTTTTGCTAGAGCTGTTTCAAGGATATTGTTGTGCTCCCGCAAAGCGGCATTGGACTGGCTAAGACCTGTAAGCTTTCCTCGTTCATGTTCCAGTTCAAGGGACAGCTTCTTATTCATTTCTTCTAAACGTTTTATCTTCTTCCTAAAACCTCTAGATTCTTGAAGCTATACCAGAAAAGAGGAAAAAGAAAATAAGTCACATTAATATTGTGAGGAAGTTGTGATCTAAACTCATTTTACTTTATTGTTTAATGTTTTTATTATTGATTTTTAAAGGACACTTCAGAAATATGTTCACTTCACATTCCTTTCTCCTTTAGGAAAACTAAAAGGCTTGCTAAAAGTAGAACCAATATATACTTTTTCATATGCAGAAGATGTGTGATAGACTAGTTTGATTTTTGGTTTTTTTTTTTGCACAACCTTACAGGCAATGCCCTCCACAAAATCACCAGGCAACTGGTCCCATTAGTTTCAGAGCAGAGTGACTCACACATACCTACCCTCTTATGATGAAATAAAGTTAGTACCTAACACAGAAACTTCTCTCATCTCTTTTTACCTAGTACTGAAATTATTCATGAAAATATGAAGGTTAAGCATGTAGAGCAGAATTAGAAAGTGTCACAGAAACAGTGTCACCTATGTAAGATTCTAATACCTACATTGTTAGTATAAAATTACAGTACTAAAATTTATCCTCGCCTTTCAGGTGCCTTTTTATGGCCATCTCCCCAGGTACAATGTAAATTGAAGCAATCACCTCATCCTCAAGTTCCAGCACTTTCTCTCGGTACTCCTCCAGCTCCTGGCTGGTTAGTGAAATCACTTCTTGCAACTCTTTTTCCAGCATCAACTTACTGCTGCTAACAGCTTGTAGTTCCGTCTCCAGAGCTTGAATCTTTTCCTAAAGACAAATAGATTGCAGACCTGGTTAACATCTCACTCATTTTCAGAGGCAACTTTGTTTTGTTAAAAAAATATTTATTTTTCTAGCAAATATCAAACTACCTGTTAGTACCCAATGCACAGGGCTTGCTCAGAACTTTCTGCCTGTATCTAATTATTGCTTCTGGCATGTTTCATATTTCCACAGAAATCCATGGAATTATTTCTGCCCTCCCTTCTACCCTCCCCTCCTCCAATTAATTCTCTTATTCAACTGTACCATAGCATATCACATACTAAAGTTATGGCTATTCTGAAGAATTTTTAACTGTCAATGAGCAAAAACAATAAGAGAAAATTCCGGCAAAGCTCCAAGCACCGTTTTATTTTTTTCTTTAAATAAAATACATGAATACTAAATCAGGAAACTTAACACCTAAGTTGATGCTCCTCTTGAACCTGGTTTGCAATTGGTAACTTGAACGTACCAGTAAAATAAAATCCATCAAATTACCCTCTCAAACATAATTTATAATACACAATCATAACCAGGGAAATTCTCAATGACCAGCACACTGGCACCATGTTCTTATCAAGCTCTACATTTCAACTAGTAACTTTCCAGTAATTTTCATTACTTCAGTGCAATGTAATATTTTAAAATGGGTACTCTGTAACAAGATAATCCTATATTTATACTAATTATGTTAAAAGACCTCTGCATACTTGGGCAATCTGGTTGTTTCCACCATCAGTGATTTGTGCTTTTAGCTTGCTCAGCTCTGCTTCAGCAGATTCCTTGGCAGTAAGGGTTTCTTGCAGCCGACGACTAAGGATGCCGACCGCGTTCTCGTAAGCTTTGTGTTTTGCCTTCATCTCTTTCTGAGCACTTGTCAGATCTGACCCCAGGCGCTTCATTTTCTGCTTCTGTTCAGTAATGGCCCTGGAGTGACAGCAAAGACAAGACATGTAAAACCAAAATTGCTTGAAAATAACATTGAAGGATTGATTTTTAATATAGCTAAATGGAGGGGAAAATAATAATAATAAAGCTATCTTATAGTCCACTTATCTACTCCACATTTCATCAGTGGAGCTAAAAGGATACTACGTGAGATGATGTCAAGGGCCTTACTGAGGTCAAAGTTAAAAAACATCAACTTTTGTTCCCTTGTTCCAGAGTCACTCAGCTGAGAGGATACCATCAGTTTGGTACTGTATGACTTGCCCTATGCCATGCAACGGCTCTAAGATGCTCTATTATATTCTATGCAAATGATATGGTAATTAAGTTGGGAGAATTATTAAAGCTCCAATATCAAGGAAAATATACAAAATTATTCTAAAAATAAGATGAAATTTAGAGTCTGAATTTAAACTTAGTGGATACGTCATATCACAAAACCTTCCATCTGATTATAAGAGCAAATGTTCATGGTAATACCAACATTTTACTCAGTCATCACCAAAATTTAGAGAATGAAAACCAGAATTAGCTCAGTAAATGTGTTAATGAGAAGTTAACATAATACAGATGCTGAATAGCTTACAATTGCTTACACTACTGGTCAAATAAGCTGGAACTCCCAAGCAGCAACAACATGGCATTCAGACTATTATTCAAATTTTCCAAACAAATGACTAGGTGATAGACAAAGACTGACTGCTGAGAATTTGAATATGAAAAATAAGTGCTATAGTTACTTCATCTATGCCAGAAGAACAGACTTACTTCTTGGCTTCTTCTTGCATTTGTTCTACTTGTAGTTTCAATGCTTGATTTGCCTCAGTAAGAGATGCCATTTGTTCCTTATCAAACTGCAAGGACTTGACGGTGAGGAGACAAAAAAAGAGAGTAAGAGAGGAAGCCTTCGTCTGCTTGCTTTATGTTAGATTTTAAAATAATAATTACTGTATCTAGCTACTGAGCCATGGCAAGTTCTAGTTCAAGTTCGGCATGAGTTGTCAAAATGACTTTTATCTCTGTGTAAAACTATGGTAAAAAAGCATCTATTTCAGGGTTCTCCATAACTTTTCTTGTCCTTTTTTTATTCCTAAATTCTTTCCTCCATGGCCATCATCATGACATTATTTTGATCCCTACTGAGTGTTCACTTTGGGATTAGGAAAGCTGCTTCCTCACCACAAGTCTGCTGTTCACAGAGAATCATAGAGTCATTATAGTTGGAAAAGACCGTCAAGATCATCAAGTCCAACTGTAAACCCTTCAACACTATGCTCCTCTGCTGTCTGACATGAGATGTTAGCAGTGGACAAATAATTATAAAACACCAGTAGATACATGATCTAACACATATGCAATATGAAACAATAACCTTAAACTGCATGACTGCTTGCAAGTTATTTCCAAAATTAATACACATAGCACCATATCCTGCATGTTGTACTCTAAATGTCCCAAGCTTAACGTTCAGACCTGCAGGCGTTTCTCCATATCGTCACGTTCTTTCTGCACAGACTGAAGATGATCCTCAATTTCCATCATCTGCTGTCGAACCTGAGACACTTCCTTTTGTAGTTTTGAATGTTCAGATTCGAGTGATTGTTTTTCAACTTGAAGCTTCAGTAGTTCTCGTTTCAGCTCTTTCATTTCCGAGTCCAGTCGCTTCTTTGTAGCCTTCAGTTCACTAATCAACTGATCCTTAGAACTTGCATCTCTTCTGTAAGCTTCAACCATTACCTAGCACACAAGCATTTCAAAAAATTAGGTTATCTTTGTTAGAGCTTTATAAACCTAGGAATTTATTAAAGCCTTTATTAATAATACTCTGGGGACAAGTCAAAGAAAACAGCGAAATTATAATTCTTTTCACTCTGATTCAAAGACTTTTTTTGCAAACTGTGATCAATAACTACTAGTGATGATAAAAAATGAGTTAAGAGTGCTTATAGCACTATTGTATACTCTTTCTTTATGGGACTGTACTAATTGCATGCAATTTATAACTTCGTCATACAATTAATACTTTGCAATAAAGTATTTATTTTTAATATAATTCCTCAAGTAAGTACTGTTTTATGAGACAAGAAAAGAGTGACATTTCAAGATTCTCTGAAATAACTTGTTTTTGCTTACCTTCTGTTGCAGGAACTGCTCCTTCACTTTTTGAACTTGTTTCTTAAGACTGGAATTTTCTTGTTGTAGATTTTCTACCTGACACAGCAAAACAAAAAACAAATAAACAAAAAAAATTACCTCACTTGTACTCTACTATTTCAAGCAGTGACAGAGGACTCTGTTTCTGAATAGACATCAGAGTAGCAATGCAAGATAATATATTTTATACCTAAAAAAAAAAAATCCAAAAATACAAAAAAAAAATCCAATCAAGTTATAACAAGACTTGCATCATGAGTTTGAAATAGTGAGAAATTATACCTCAGAAATACAATGTCCCCTTATCCTTAAAGGTTTAAGTATACATATACTGTACCCAAATGACACCACTTCAGACACATAGGGCCAAATGAAGAAAGTAGCTGATTCTTTGGGGGGGGGGGGGAAGGGGGGGAACAAACAAAAAAAACCCAGTTTTGTGTTAAATGTACATCCAGAGTTATTTTATACTTCAAGCCTAAGGATTAAGCTTGTGCCGGCAAACTAATTCAATTACTTAGGTCATGGAGAAGGAATCACACTCAGAAGCACAACCTCGTATAAAGTTTCAAAACAAGGCACACCTAAACATGACCATGTTCCTACAAGTGAAAGAGCTCTGGCTCAATGCTGCAGAAAGGGAGAAAGGGAAAGTTACTTCCAAAAATTGTGTGACTTAACTCAGACTCATGTATTTTAGAAAGATTATCATTTTGGGAAACAAAAGAATAAGATCATTTAAACTCATCTTTCCATCTCATACCACTGGGTGTCTATATATGCATTTATGCATTTGCGTAGTATTAAACTAAACATCCCAATGCTGCAGCAATATGAATTGTCAAATAGTCCACCAACAGGGAAACATTACAGATCTAAAATGTACCCACTAACTAAATCAGGCATTCAAAATGTGTACACATATCTCCTAATGTACTTTGCTCTGCCACGTGCCTTTGGCAATACTCAAACACAACATCTATTTTTAATAGGATCCTCTCAGAGATTCATTACCTGGCTTGACTTTATTGCTATTTCTTGCCTCAGTTGTTCTAAGATTTCTGATGCTACTTCTGTATTTTCTCCAAGACACTTTGCTTCTTCATCAAGTTGCTCTTTGTTTGCTTTTGCTGTCTGCAGAGCTACCTCCAGGACAATTTTCTCATTCTGCAAATACTGGATCATGTCATCTTTAGATGTAGCATCGCTTTGGAGCTCTTCTAACCTGGCCTTCAGTTCATCATACTGTGTCTGCAAGTCATCCAGTGACTGCTCTTTGGTGTGCAACGTCTCTTGGGCGAGGGTGAATTGCTTCATTAGATCTAGATGTTCTTGCTGTAAAGATTCAAGCTGCAGATCTCGCTGATGCAAGGTCAACTTGACCTGAGAAAAAGTAGTTTAAGATTAAATTCAAATAAAATGAATTCCGTATTTGCTAATGCACTTCAACAAAAAGAAAATGGAAAATAGCAACTGCCACTGAGGTTCTAGGAGAAAATAACAGATGGTTAAAACATTTCTAACTTTTCTTAGCAATGTCTTAGATTTGTTCTGTTAATGGCATTGCTTGCCTTGTATAGCATCTGCATTGTTACAGGCTAAGCAATAATCAAAATGAGAAACCTAAAAGAAAACTGTGAATTTTGCTTAATAAGTTTTGATTCCTAAGTTTGGATTTTTGAACCAAAGTAAATACCCAAGGCAAATCCAGTGTTACTAATGATATATTCCATGTAATTACATGATTTTAAGACTGAGATACCACAAATTAATTTTATTCCAGCCTTTGACATATCAGATTTGTACTACTGCATCAAGGCTCTGTAGTAAAGTGTAGGTTTACTACTCTGCAAGAATAACGACATACTAAGAGAAGACTTCTTTAATGGATGTGTTTCTTGTCTATACATAATTACACATTGAATTCACTAGCAATCTAACATGTACAAGAGAATAGTTCTGAAATATCAAAAAGTACCTTTACTAAGACAGCAAATGAAAGGATGTCATATGATATTTAAGGCTGATGGTCAGAAAGAGTGTCTTTTCACCTGGGATTGAATAACTTGGAAATGCACTTCATCACTGCAGCACTCTTTCAGAAGGCTTAAAAAACATTTTAGAACTCAGTACCTGTTTACTATAGTCTTTTCAACCACATAAATATTTTAAAACCCTTAGGATGTTGCCCAGTCTACCTGATCCAATTCTTGCTCCAGTGTTGCTGCAGAATCAGCCATTTTCTGAAGCTGTTCTTTCTCATCCTCAAACTCTTCTAATTTTCTCTGCAAATCTTCTTCCACCATGGTTTTGGCTTCCTGGATCTGCATGAATGCAGCTTCCTGATCTAACATGTCAGCCTGCACATACACACACACACAAAACAAAGAAAAAAAAAAGTGAACATAATTCTGATGTTTGCCTTTTGTCTCTGCACATCTTTACTGAAGCCATCTACTCATGTATTTTATAAGAAACCTTAGAATAACAGAGAATGCCATTCATACATATGTGTGTATATACAAATACGTGTGTGTGTATATATACACATATATATCCATTAAATAATATCATGTCCTTCCTAACTTGATAAAAGATGCAAATAAAAAGAATCTTTAAGTACTGAAATCCAGCCGTCTGGAAAATGCCAAAGCAAAAGAGGTTCCTTGGATACTATCACAGAAGTGACAGAAATACTAGAACCTTTGAAAGTGGCTATGAGATTCCATCAACTTTCAAGAAGGTAGTTTCAGATCATCACATTACTAAAAAGAGAGCATCTGAATTAATTCCTAATAATTCAATGCCCCTTTACCGGAAAATCATTTATTTTGTAAATACAGTGCTTGCAAAACCTAAATATATAACTTAAGGTAAATGTAATTCATGAAGATAACCTACAGCCTCAATGTTCTGGAGATGACTTACTACCTTACCTCAATGTTTTGCAGCTGTGCTGCAATTCGTTCTTTTTCTTTGATAGATCTGTGCTGTGTCTCAGTCAATTGCTGGGACAATGTCACATTCTCCAGCTTAAGGTGTTCCAACATCCCTGCTTGGGTCATTTGGCCAGCCTGAAGGAAGGAAGAAATGGCAGATTAAGACAGACTGTCAAAGCTTGGCCAGCAAATAAGACTTTTATGGGAAAAACACAAAATAAAAAGTTCAATTAATCTCTGTCTTTCCTCAGCTACTACTTATATGGCTATGCAGTTATTGGTTAAATCTATACCTCAACATTAAACATGAGCTAAGACTTCATGTTTAAAAAACACACCAAAAAAAAAAAAATCTATCTTCTCCAGAAGAACATACAAGAGAAACTGGCTCCCTCAGTTCATAAACAACATTATCTCAATAAAACTAACACAGAAAAGATTGTCAGCCCTGTGTGCAAGTAAGCTGCAATACCTGTATATTGGCCATCTCGCTCTGCAGCCTGACACGGGCCTCCTGTGCTAGTACCAGCTGCTGCTGGTACCACTGCCGCACGTTTTGGAGCGACGCGATTTCTGTTTCGGACGCCTTCAGCTTGTTGGTCAGCGTAGTCCGTTCTAACTGCACCTTCTGAAGCTGGCTCTGTAAGGAAGTCAACTGCTGTCGCAAATCCTGAACTAGAAAAAGAAAAAAACAAAGAATTCAGCCTATGATACTCCATAGTTCTATTTTTAATCTATGTATTTTCGAAGTCTATTGCTATATTCATGCAGCATTCATGTGCGTAACTACATAAAGAAATGTCCCTGCAGAAGAGGAAATACTAGAATTCAGAGCATCAGAGTCATAACAGAACATAAGTATAATAGGTGTCCAAGGTTACCTAGAGGTAAAAAAAGGACAGACTACTTAAAAAGATTAGAAAGTACATATCTGGCATCAAGTTCATCATTACAAAATCAGTATATATACCATTTTAGAAAATCACAAGTGCCTTCTCAAACAGTTCTTAAAGTATTTATGTCTCCCTCTCCAAGCAAGCAGGACCCTGCAAATTGTGACACTTCTGAGACACAAAACAAACAAAAAAATCACCTTACAATTAAGACCATTTAATTAATATTCCGTTAATGAAAGGCAAATTAAAATTCCTTCTAATATTAAACCTCAGAATTCTGTTGAAAATACAAACAGCTCACCTGTGCTATCTCTAGTGAGGACATTCTTTTGCATATCTTCAACCTTCAGCATTAGTCTTTGGTACTGCTCCTCTGCCAACTGCAAATCATTATTGGAAGCTGCTAAACTGGCATTCTTGGCTTCCAAGGCGTTTTGCAGCTCAGTCATTGCTCGTTCCAGATCCCAGCATGATTGCTTTAGCGTGGCCACTTCTGAGCTCAGAGATTCCTGCTTCTGTTGGCTGTTTTGGCTGTATTCCACCTGTGCCTGAAGCTTCATGTTCAAAGCTGCAAGCTGTGCCTGGAGCTCGGTCTTCTCTTTGAGAGCCTGAACGTGTCCAAAAAAAATTAATTACAAAAGTCTCATGAGAAAGTTAGTAGATTAAGAAAATAGACAAATATATTAACTGCTAACTAACACAGATGTTTAGTAAAAAGGTTTTACTGAAGACCACTTGCTTCACTGCAAAATGATTTTTAAATGTGATACCTCTATTTTTTTCCAACATACAAGGAAAATATGGAAAAAAAGCACAAGATGCATAGCATTTTTATTAAAAACCTGAACAGAATATTGACAGGTTAGACATGTTTCCACACTAAGTAGGGCCCTCAATTTGCTCAAAGAAAATACAGCTAAACAGATACTGGCAACATTAGTTTGGATTTATCATCTCTTTTACTCAGTCTTTTCCTCCTCTCCTCATTAAATCTCTTGAAGACTTCAACTTATAATGTATCCTACTCAACAGTATATTTACAAAAACAAATTCTCAACAGCAAGGTGTAGGAGGCTCTTGAAAAATAATTAACATAATTTGTTAAATAAATTAAAATTCATTTTCTACCTGATTAGCTTCCAGTGAGAGTGCTTCTAGCTGCCCTTCAAGTCTCATCTTCTCCTTTAAGACCTGCAACACTTCATCATGGGTTCCTGCGATAGAGCTTTCCATAGATACACTGGAGAGAGACATCACATACAGTTAAATGTCTGGAATACAATCCTACTTGAAGGGAAGTGAAATTGAAATTAAGACTTTCAGACTTCAAGGCAACCTATTTCTTACAGGACTTAGAATTTGAAGTATTTTTTTCTGGCTTTATGAAAGATCCAGAACACAGTGAAACAACCCTCACTTCTATCCAAAAAGTGAAAAAAAAAATACTTTCACACTTATGTTGTATAGGCTAGCTTCCCATACTTGCAGCAACTAGAACCTACTATATGTTTGTGATTTTGAAAAAATCTTATTTAAAAATTATAAAACATTTAACTATCAAAAATAGATCTAGATCTAAAGCTAGCAAAAGACTGACGCTTAGAATGCCTACTCCAGAGAAATATGACAGAGTAATAGCCTCCCTGTAATACATTTTTTTGCTTACCTGCTGGAAATACTCTCTCTTCTACTCCGTACTTCTCCATTAACTCCTTGCTCTTGGGCTTGGTGCTCCACTGCTGCGGCCTGGAGCACCTCACTAATGGAAGGAAATTGCCCCATCGCATCAGGATGTATCTTCTGACCATTTATTGTATATGGAATACCCTGTTTGTCTTCTGCATTCTGTAATCTGCTGTACAGTCCTTTTCCTGACACACTGCTGTAGGTAGAGCTGTCACTCTCGTTTCCATCCAGCCTCGTTCCCACTTCACTCCCATCAATCTCCGAAATACTGTCTCCTGCTAAAGAGGAATTCTCTATTCGATCATCTATGTCAGAGGGTTGACTAATCTCAGAAACAACTGAGGTTGGACCACTTCTGCTTTGCTTCAGAGTCCCACCAGATAAATCAGCAGCCACCGAATTCCTTGCAGCATTTGTAGTGTCCGAATCTTCGGTTCTATAATCAGCCAAGGACCGGATCTTACTGGATTTGGATTTTGAACTTCTTCTCTCTTTTGAAGATGATGGCAGTCCCAAGCTACCCAGTTTCGGCCCCCGTGGGACACTGGTCCGTAGAAAGGAGTATTCTTTAGTCATTGCTACAGTGCTAGCTCTCGGTAAGATCTCTGGATTTAACATCAGCTCGGGATCCAACGTGCTGGAGGGCCGGTTTTTCGTTGTGGACTGACTAGACTAAAAGAAATCAACAGTGAAAAATAAATTCCAGATTATTACATTTGAACCACCATCAAGGAGTTGTTTTGCCTTAGAACTTAAGATGTAATGCTTTAAGCTTTCTATCAGTTCTTAAATTTATGCAAGATATTATAAACAAACTACATCAGTAATCGACCCTGTCAAAAAAAATGCTGAATAATGAAGAAGATTTTAGTCAATCTACACAAATCATAGAATGAAAGCCAAATGTTTTTTCACAATTGTAAAAACTGTACAATTGAAAAACTCTTGCCCTGTGACACTCACTCTTTCTTGATGTCTCTTTACTCTGTACTGTTTGAGCTGTTCTTCTAGCCGACGTCTTGCTTGAAGTCGTATTTGTTCTTCTTTCTCCAAAGGGAGCGAAGACTCTGCTGAGCCTGTAAGTGAAGGGTTATCTTTTTGTCAGATGGAAAAATTCAACACAGACAAGTTCGATGCAAAGACAAAAAGCTCCATCAGCAACATGCTGCATGCCAAAGCAAGACACACAAGGAAAGCCTTTCAGCATGCACCTTGGATCACCCTGCGGTATAGCCTTGTGTAAGCATTGATAAAGCCTGTGATTTCAACTTTTCAGTATACAATTGCTGTAGTTTCTCCAAACACCCCAAAACAAAGACGCTACAGCAAGACCAAGGCCATTACTAATCACATCTGGTCTGCAGGTCTGAGAGAAGTGGAATTATAGAACTGAATAAGAGTATAAGGTCTATTTATCCCTTACAGGTCAGGGAAAAATTATTCCCCAGATACATTATCTTATGCTTTATTAATCCCCATTAAAACTTTGCAATAGTAAGGGTTTTTAACAAGCTTTATTGTAAATCTTGAAAAATCCTGCAGCCTGAAACACTCCTCCACTTTATTATTCACCTTAAAAATCACCTGGTTCTGCTGTCTGATTTCCTTCACAGTTACCTGTTACTCCTGATAATTAGGAAGCTTAGAATAGCTCCAATCCCAAAAAGCATAAATTCCCCTTCAGTATAAGAATAATTTTTAAATGTTAAGGCACGTGCTTTAGTAGCAGCAGAAGGCGATTACTGAAAGAAAATGAATTTAGGTTCAAAGTGAAAGCTTACTGCAAAAATGAAGTTTAGTCCAAGCTTAAATGAACTCTTAGGGATTCCATAGAAAGGCTCAGAGTAAAAAGCTTTATGCAGCAAGAGAAAGCAGGGGCTCTACAGTAAACAGATGCTTACACAATTCAGTTTCTTGCATGGGAAGACTTAGTTTGAGAGACTGCAAAGCTTCTTTTCTAAGAACTATGCCCTCAGCACTAGTTCCCTGAGACTTCCTTATGTTGCCACGGAAAGCAGCCACACCTGGGGATGACTCTTGACCCTGCAGACTGCTGGTGGGATCGAAAGATAAAGGAGAGTCGGGGAAGAGCGACTCTGGCCCATTCTGACAGGCTTCGCCTTTGTTGTTTATCTCCAGGCTTCCCTCTTCATTTGGCACTTTGTTGACATTAATACTGGTAGCTGGAAAAGAACGTTAAACATAGCCAAGCTGTGAGACATCCCATTAAGCTTTGCCTTTCCGCCCAAGTGATAACATTTGTATATTCATACTGTTTAAACACAAACTGCTAGTGATAGCCAGATAGCTATCAGCAAAGGGAAATTAGAGGCTTTTAGACCTTCATTTAGAAAGAACAGTAAAACATAGCATAGAATACTGGGCTTCACTGCCTTCAAAACCGCACAGTGCCTTCAAACAGAATCACAAACATTCTCAGAGTAACTTCAAAACCTCAGGTGTGTTTCTAACACTGCTAAATCTAAGAAGGTTCAACAACATACGTAAATAACAATCTCATGCATCACATCAAGTAGCAGCTCACTGCAAATGAGACTCAGCAACTGCAGGAGTGGGGAGAACACTTGAGCTCTGTGCTACCTTCCTGGAGACCCTGCAGAGCACATGCCACTGTCCCTGCTTCCAGTAGTCAGGGCTTCCAGCTACTACATACAATTTTAAACCTTTCAAAGAGCAGTTAAAATACAGTATAATTGCAAGAATTCAAAGAATAAACTGGTAAAAAATAGAGAACACCCTCCAAAAAATGTCTGCACAAAGAGGTGGGAGGAGAAATTAAGTTTTAGGTAACCAGTCTGGTCAATTCTCAGAATTTGGAGTTGCACACTTCTGAATTTTATATTTATATATACACACACACACACACACACACACACACACACACACACACACACACACACACACACACACACACAGTCACACTAAGAACATGTGCTGGCTTTTCCAAGCTGAATCAGTCAACTCACTGACTTGGTTCACCTTGCAATCACAAAAACACTTGTGCAGATAGGAGGGAAGAGACAGGTCTATAACAAGGATGCAAAGGAGAAAAAAACAGGACTGTTTCCATTAATAACTAACCAATGTAAGTCAGTGTTGAAGGCATTGTAAAATTGCAGCTTACAGTGCCAAAACTCAATTCATGAGCCGAGTGTTATGAATAGCCACAGGATGCCAGAAATAACAAGATACTTCACATATTCAGAAACACTGTTTCTACCCATATTTCTGACACTGCAGACATTACTATACTAAGCTTATATTTTATTTGCGGTTTTATTTTCACCACTGCATATTTTATATGTGTAGAATAGGTTCTGGAGCAAAATTCTGGAGGAATGTTTTCGGAATAAATGCCATAAGGCATTCGGAATCAAAATGCTGCCTTGAACTAAAGTAATTTAATTGCTTTAGTGACCTTAAAGATGCCATTTTTTTTCCTCTCTCCTCCTCCTTTCTGAACAGTGGAGGAGAAGATGCAGTTGGATTAGAAATAGCAGAAAGACATACGACCTATCTGTTAGGCACAATTCATCTGTTTGGAAGATACTCAACAAAGGAAAAGTCAGAAAAAGAGTCTAATCTCCAACATAAAAGATAATGAATCATCACACAGCTACGCTTTGCCAGTCTGATACAGGGCAGCATGACAAACGCAAATAGAGCCCTAGGACTCCACTTCCTTGTCTGTGACAAGATGACAAATCTGCAGCATGCTGGGAGTGTGCAAGATCAACAGCTTCAACACACGAGCACCTCCCAGCCACCAAGAAAAGTTCCTTTTACACCAGGCACTTGTATGATTTGTGCACTGCCAGAGCTGCTAAACATGTGCTGCTCAACTCACCTATGCACATATCCTCATTGACCTGTGGCTCAAGCATGAAATTTCAAACCAAGAAAAGAAAGAAGTTTCCACAATGAGAATAGAACAGGTTTCACAGTGAGGCTATTGAACATCCTCTCTGGAGATTTTGAGAACTTCAGAAGAGAAATCCTTGGGCAACTGGAGCTAACTTTTGAAGCTAGATCTGCTCTGAGTGCAAGACTGGACAAGATAACCCATAGAAGTCTCTTTTTCCTTCTTTTTTTTCTTCCCCCAACATTAAAATCTACTCAGACTCAGGCATACTTAAGCTTCTATAAAGAGATACTTGATTTTTTTTTGCCTTTTTTTTTAATTACAGAACTAGCCTCTATACAAAAAATAGTTTTGAAATAAGTTGTGCAGTACAAGCTAGCATCTCTCTTCCAAAAATAGAAACTGAGACTTCTGACATATGTTTTCCAAATTAAGTTCATTTAGATAACACAAACATTTACCACTTCAGGAAAAAAAAAAAAAAAAAAAAAAACAATCATGGACTTAATGCTGCAACAAGCTATTGCAGTCAACTAATAGTTTCCATATTATGAGTTCTGAGGATTTTCAGAAACATACTCCTGAAGACATTTTCTGAAGACAGAATAATAGGCTGAACAGCACGTATATAACTGACTGTTGATGTTATTTAACCGTTTGTTTTGCTTTGAATGAGTAAGTTTTAAAATGAAAAGTAGTTTGAAATCTTGCTAAAACCAGGAAATGATTCTGTGCAAATGAAATAACTTACTGTTAATTTCATCTCTTGTAACTGGTAGATCTGACTCAGCCTTATGACCCAGAAGTTCTTCAGTCTTGCTAGGGGCCCCTTGGCCCCTTCCGTTCTCCAATGGAACATCCTGCTGGATAGGTGAGGAGTCCATGGTAAAAACAAGCCAGGTCCCAGGAAAGTTATTCTAAATAATTTGTCTCCAAATGAGCTACAAAGTCCTGTTTCTCTCCATTAGCAACAACAGCAGCAAGATGTTAGACACGAGCTCAGGTTTGAGCTTTGCATTGTCGGCTTGCAGCAGGCAGCGGAGTAATTCCAGGAGGTCATGAAAGCAGCTCACAGCCAGATACAGGATCACCAAGGAGCCGGGTTCTCTAGAAACAAACGTAGTTGTTTTACAAGCCTTTCTCACGGCTTTGAAAATCTCAGCACATAAACAAGTAGCAGTTACAGATAACTCACCAGACCATCAACTCCAACACTCAGAACCAGGGCACGGAGTAACCAAGGCAATAAACACGAACAAGCAACCAGCTTTTGCAAACAGGAAGTGATCTATTAAATGCTTTTATTGTTGTTTTTTAATTTTTTTCTTTTTAAGTAATATTGACACATCAGTGCTAGCGATGCCACAAAATAATATTAAGCAAGATAACAGACTTAACATCACTGTCGTTTTTAATGTAAATAGGTCTCCTCGGCCTCAGGTTTAGTAATCTAGAAATCTGCTCTGCAAATCCTAGTCTGGACTTTCACTCTGTTTCATTCCAAGGACAAGTTGTCATATAAGCTTAAATGATGCAGTTATAATGCAGCAGGGAATATAGACTTTATTATTTTAAAATGACATCTCCAGAAAAAAACAAATAAACAAAAACACCAGTATATATCACTTTGCAGAGCCTAAACTACTAATAACAGCTTGCACAGGCAGCTGAATGTGACCCAGCTGCAACTCAACACTGGCCTCCTTTCACGGCATGTCGAGGGCAGGCTTTCCAAAGGCAGTTTATAGACGTCGCAAATGATTCTGCAGCCATCCAGAACGTAGATTTAGGGATGGATCCGGTCAGCTGATATTATGGGACATGAAGCTATTATGGTCACTTCAGTTATTTAAGGTCCATTCAAATAGTTGCTAACAACTGGTTTGTAAAAATTGAACTTAGAATACTGTAAATTGTTATGGATAGCAATTTGCTAAAGAAGCATCAAAAACTCCCAGTTTTAAAAATATATATATATATTTTTAAAAAGGCTCATGGGAATTTTGAGTCAGGGGTATTTCAGTTGTATTTTTAACATGCTACCAGCAGGTACATGAGCAATGAAGGACTGAAGAGGCAGAAAATAAAAACAGAACAGAATCTAAAACAGACATCACCACTACACAGAAAGTCAAACACACACAACAACCTGCTATTGATTTTACAACCTTTTCCGTGCTGTAAAGCCTCCAATAAAGCTTCCAGGAGAACAGCCACTAACCCATACAGGTGTACACCAGAAGAAGCCACAAAGGGACCCAGAGACAAGAGGCAAGCTCGACTTGGAGCCTGCAAAACCCGGCCAATATTACATGATTTCTTGGCGACTCCTAGCTGAGAGCACTATCTGCTTCCATGTCACAGTCATATACATTTTAGAGGAGAATTTAACATTTTTTTATGTTTCTTTTGTTTTTATATAAATAGGCCTGTGCAGAATGGCTTTCTCTTCCATTAATCGCCCTTAAATGTTAAGAATTTCGTGTATTTTGGCCTCACATCCCCGCTGGATGATTCGTTCCACAATAACCAAGGGTCGCGCGTGCCCAAACACACCCACGCCACGGAAACCCGGTAGGAAAACACGCGATTTTGTTTAAAGCCCCTGTGAGGAGGAAGGGGCAGAGCCCGGCCCGGGGCAGCCCCCGCCGGAGGAACCCGGGCCGAGGTCTGGCCAGGCGCAGGCCCAAAGCCCCGCCGCGCTGAACCGAACCGGACCGAACCGGGCCGAGCCCTCCCCCGCCGCGGCCCCCCGAGCCCGCAGACCTGGAGCTGCCGCCGGGCGCTCGGCTCCAGCCCGAGACGTGGCGCTGCCTGGGCGGGAAGGGGCGGGCAG
>JAUBOD010000858.1:1615880-1626850 GCA_032353885.1 Nothura maculosa
CTTTTCCAGACGGACCCTTCCGGCAGCGGGAGGAGCGGCCGCCGCCGCCGCCCCGCCCCGCGTCCTGAGGCGGCCCCTGCTCCCCGCGGGTCCCCCCAGCACCGCACAGCGGAGCCGTCCCGGGACGCGCTGCAGTCGGTGGAGGCCTCGCAGCTCCGACCGGGGCCGCTGCTGTGGGCGCTCGAATGGACCCCTCATGACAAACACTAGGGAGAAAACCCCTAAAGTGCCCGACCTGCTCCCCAAAACCGCCTGCTCCGCTGCTCCTGAGGGAAAGGATAGCGCTTTTCCTCAAAAAGATGGCTCTTTCCTCAAAAGAATGGCTGTTTTCCTCAAAAGGATGGCTGTTTTCCTCATTCCACTGTATTACTTTTATCAGACACCTTTCCAGCAGCTAATTTACACTCCTTCATTTCACCTCATTGCTAGCAGTTATGTCCCCATACACTATTTTATTTTTTTAACTCTTACAGTATTTTCAGTATTGATATTCTAGCGAGCTGCTATATACATATATTTGGTTTCCTTTGCCCTTTCCATATAAACCAATCTTTAAATCTTTCACTATCTTTCTAGCACTGTGTATCCCAGAAAATATCCTATGGGACATAGGGAACAGTCTTATCAGAGTGGTGTTTCATATGACTGTTTCTTCTTACATTTCCTTTGATTTTTTTTTTTTACATTTTTTTCCTATTAATATTATTTTTCTTTCTTTACACTGCCTATATAGTCTTTACTATGAACAAGAATCCACTGGGCCCTTTCTGGGAAGATGTAAAGCTGTTTGATAAGCAAAAGTCAGGAAGATAATTAAGCAACCAGGGAGCCTCCACTGTCTAAAGAACTCAATGGCAAACCTGTTGACCAAGCTCCTGATACACTAATGATATAGTACATGGAGCTGAATGATAGTGGCTGGCTCTTTTATGAACATTATGTAGGGGTAACCCCTGGGGCTTGATCTGTAAGACACTATTAATTTACAAACTTGTTCAGGAGGAGGATTATTTGCAAAATAGGAAACGATGGATCTAAGTGAAGCTGTCAAACGAGATGGCCAAAGATAGCGACTCAATGAGCATGATGAAGAAGGGCCATGAAGTGGGTGCCTAAGCAGAAATTTCTTAGAGAAGTTATTGAATGATAGTACCTGGCTAATACAAGTACAGAACACCTTTTACCAATGACAAACAGACAAAGTCTCAATAAGAAATCAGTATCAATGTCTAACCAAAGTATATTTGAGGCTAGAGTCTAGTAGCCCTTTTACAGGTCACTTTGTTCTGGAGCAGAATGGTAGAGGGTATGGAAACTTCTGTTTCACACAGATTATCGTTAGACTGCTAATCAGCAGGAGGAGGAAATGATAGATGCAGTAGATGTCATAAAGCAACACCCTCTCAAATTTGAGTCATTATTTTGTGATAAGGAAGCACTGCAGTTTGAAGATACCCGATTATCTATTTCCTTTGAAATTTTGCTTCAGATTTCCATCAGATGCATGACAGATAGATATATAACAGCTGCAGAAGCGTGTATATCAGTTTTCTGATCCAGACACGTCTAATGTGTGAAACTGAAGCTGTAATGCAGTACCTAGTATGAGCTGAAGTTTGTCTTTCCTTCTTGATTGGATGTAAATGTTTGGCACTGGGCTTGTAAACCACACATGGAATATGCATGTCTTTGTGCTGAAAGTGTCCTTCACAAGATCTGTCTTTGCTGAGATTTGAGAGGAGTCCTTGAGAACCTACGTGTCTATAAGTGTGTTTCAAATTCTTTAGTAGTCATCTTCACTGGATGCTCTTCCAAAAAGGATGTCAAGGGCAATACAGTGAGGAAGACTGGAATGTCTAGTCCTCAATCATTGTCTTCCTTGGCTTTTCTTATATGAATGTACAAAGGAGGAGTCTTGCCTTGTTCAGAGAGCTCACATTAAGATCTGATGAGTCACAAATGGAGCTTTTTGCTTTGAATATTTGTCTATGTTTGCCTCTTAACTTTGATCCCATCTCTCTGAGACAATGTATGGCTTGGCTGCATTGCTGATTTTACTTGTGACTCTGCCACATGACATCAAGAACTTCTGCTGCAGGAACAGCCACCAGTTTAGAGGCTGCCACCCAAGGAGTCTTGGGGTGCACAGAGGCTGAAACAGAGAGCATCCTTCCCATCAAAACATACCCAACAGCAGCAACACAGGCTGCGGCAACAGACCGTCCTGTTAGTTGTTTAAAAAGCTAGGAAAGTTGTCAAGCACTAACACAAATGAGGTAGTTAAGTGGAGAGGTTCCTGTAAATTTACAGCAGGCTCGTTTGTGTGAGCTGCTAGTCTCTGTCTCCAGCAGGGAAAGAGCCAGCGGCCATATCCCCTCGTCTATTCAAGTTCCTCTCTCAGAGCTCTGTTTTATTCTGCAAATATAAAAATCAAAAGGTAACACAACTGCTCCCCTAACTAAAGCCAGCTGCAGCATTCCTTCGTGCTGCTCCCAGACCGCATGCGAGGGTTGCCGGCTGCCTTCTCCCCAGCTAAGCGCTCTCTGACCTTAATAGGAATTGTCCTTTTCGAGAACCCACAGGGCCTGGCTCCTGGAAGGGGAAGGACACTTTATTCATCTGCTGGCAAAATAAAATAAAATACAACACCAAATTAAAGAGCTGAGCTAACAATGCTTACAAGAAAGAGGATTTTAAATGATCCCTGTAGGCAAAGTTCAAGATGGAAACTGCAGACTTTTGTCTAGATTTCACTCAGATCTTCTCAAGCAGAGCAAGGCATCATGCAGAGACCTCTGGGGTTGGTGGGAGGAAAATCAGGATTCTGCAGGATCTGCTGAAGATCTTGGGATGATCTCATGCCACTTCTGTATTATCCAGATACTCATCTATCAGGTGGCAGACGATGCAGACATGTAGCTATACTTAGCCATGCAAAGCTCCCCCTTTCATCTCCAGGAAACTGAAGGAACTTCCCTTTTGTCAGAGTTGCAGTGAGAATTGCACCTACCTGTGCAAGCACAAAGGATTCAGATATTAAACATTCCCAATATCCCTTATAACATCCTTGTCCCAAGTGAAGTGTCCCAAGCAGAATTTCAGCCTATATCCATAACCATAAAGAACATGAACGTTCTGGAGGAAAGGCTCTTGCTTATAAATGTGTCCTCTGAGTGTTTATGTCTGTGCATTCATAACCATGTTAGTGAAAGAGGAAGATCGAGGCAGAAGAGGAAGGCTCCATACCCTGCGGAGGCAGTGGGTGGCACTCTCTGCACAGCACAAAGTCCATGCATGGAGCTTTCCAGTTGTAGCTATAATTGCTACAGACATGTTTTTCTAAATATTTCTTTAGCAAAGAGCTTGTTCTCTAACCACTGACAACACTATGTTCCAATTCCTGGTGCTCACTGCATGGTTTTCTGCTTACATATTCCTATTATTTGGTGTCACTCAGTCTGCAAAACCTTATTAAAAAAGAAACCTGTCCTAGCCACACATAAATAGTTCTGTTACTGGCAGACTGCAGTCAGGCTCAGGCATCCAGGTCCTCTCTCAAAGCCAGGCAGGGGAAAAAAACATTGTTGGAAATGCAGATTATGGAGCTAGAATTCAGGTCTATATAATTATGTTATTAAAGACTTTTTAATATTTATATATGTTTTTCTATTTTATTTATATATGTTATATATTTATACTCCATTCTATCTGAACAATTTTTAGTGTGTCTATTTTAGTATGGGCAAGTGTTTAAAGTGTTACTTCCCTAACTCATTTCTATAAACAGGAGAGCCTGTGTGAGGAACTGTGGCGTCTGATACAACAGCATGGTTTTAATCAACCTCTGGTCTACATTAAAAAAAAAAAAAAAAAAGGCTGGGAAAGTATTAAAAAACAGCCCTGTGTGGCCAGAAGGTCTGCACATGAGAACTCTTGTGTACAGAGAATAAACTAAAGATTTAAGGCCTTGTTACTGAAACTATCTTGCCAATGCCCTCCTCCTGTTTAAAGCTGGATTCAGTTTGGCCACACCAGCTGCTTTGAAAGCAGAAACCAAGAGCTGCATTAATTTGGGGTGGGGGGATGTTCTGTTATAGTCTCTCTGGGGCTGGAGGGGTAGTTTCATTATCAAGATGTCTTACATATTTAAGGAAGTAAATTAAGAAAATCACCATGTGTCAGTGTCTTGGGGGGAAGAAGGGAGGGACTGCTTTTAAGCATAGCTTTCCCACAGTAAATGATTTTTGTTGCCAGCCTGTAAGTAGGCTTCTACTTTATTTTTTTTCCCTTGGAAAATGCCTTTCCCAGCCTGGAGCTACTGCCCAAGAAAGGGCTGCCATTACACTCACAAGTCCTACCCACTAACTGCCTAAACTTGACTGTTTCTCTGAAACTCAGCACTGTTTTAAGGATCTCAAGAGCTCCCTAGATGGAACAATCAATGTGCCCATCCTTGTAAGGATGGGCATGGACCGCTTGAACCTCAGTCTTAATTCTAGGTGTTAAGTCATGGCCAAGCCATAGCGATAAAACATTGTACACCCAGATCTTGCTAGCAGAGGGACGCTGAGATAAGAAAGCACAGTTTCTGAGAGATTCTGACGAGAGGGTAAGCTGGAGTATTGGTAACCAGCCTATGTTCGTGCCTGTGGTAGGTGCATGCTCAAGGTCTGCAGGCTGGATCTGCAGCAGAGCCCACAGCAGCCTATTTGCCTTGAAAGGATTACGGGTGCCTGCACTCAGATGACCCCTGGAAAGGAATCCAAATAACAGGGATGTAAGGTATTAAAAAGTGAGTGCACTGCTAGACATGGGCTTATTCTCTCTCTTTTCTTTTGACATTTTTTAGATTATTATTTCAGTCTTGTCCATGAGAAGAAAAAGCATTTTGGAATACCCTTTTTTAAGTCCTTGACTTAAAATCCCCCAACAATTGTACACTAACATGAGAAAATAGCAGGAAGAATCTTTGTGTTTACTTCTGTCACACTGAGCCTTGTATGTGGGAAAAAAATAGATTTCTTGTTTCAATGGACTTTCAGAGCTTAACGTGTGTTTATGGCAGTATTGCCCTGAGATTTAACTGCCAGTTTTAAAAGAAGCAATGCACCACAGCCCTACGCTATAAAGGCCAGATTGCCCTTCAGGCAGAAGTTTTCTGCTAGGAAAAAACCTCATCATAGGAAAATCCTCCTGACAGAAATGCCAAATGTCCGAGGTCATATGGTTATTCAGAGCCGGTATAATATAGTTCTATGTGCTTTTCCAGCTGACAGGTAACTCCAAGATACAATGCATGGCAGGAACAAAATGTAAATTTCAACACGAGCAACAACAGTAAATGACTGACAAGAGCATAGCCCAAGAACACAATTTTCACAGAATTTGCCCTGGATCTAGAAGAGTAAAATATGAATTGGCTACACAAAGACTCATTTCCAATTAGCATTTTCAGTGCAAGTAGGATAAACAACCCTTAAGCCTCCAAGGTGATCCTAGAGTGCCCTTCCATGGGATGTTTCAGCAGCAGCAACTGCAAATTTCCCCAAGGAGGTAGCATGGTCCAAGAGGGGGGAGGACTGTCCTATACCTGATTCCAGACCCTGATTCCTGCTGAGGTTTGGGCTGATCATGTCTTTCTTTTCCCCTTACATCTCCCTGTGTTTGTACAATAAGGGATAATGGGTCAGCCTCATCTCAGAGGCACTAAAAGGGTCGCATCTCTTTCACCTGTTTTGAAGCTAAGCATTATTTTTTACAGACAGAGCATGAAATGCACAGGATAGCCCTGGATTACCCATCAGCTCAGTGTCAGAGTGAGCTGAACACAACAGTTGGCCTCAGGGCCTGTGCCTAACCTCATGTGTTTTCATTGCAAAGTATAAATTCAATAAATTATTTCTAATTTACAGAGAGAGGATGACAATATGCAAAGTCAAATGCAAAGTCAAATACAAAGTGTATTCATGCATTTATGCCCGAAATCCCTTGGATTTCTTCAACATCTTTCCTCCAGCTTGATGTTCACAATGATATTTACTATATGCACCCACTATATTATTACCAGCTAAAGGTAAAATCCAGGCATTTCCTCTCCATTCCACTGTTGTCTGACAGTCAGGGTAATGTCCACTCTTTGGGAAACAGGAATTCCAGAATTGCCATGCCCAATAGAGCAGCCCAGTAGCTTGGCTACTTCATCATCCCTTTTCCAGTAATCACCAGCACTGGAATTTTCTGGGATAGATGTAAGAAACCCCAAAGAACTTGACAGCCGGCAGACTTCTCTCAAATGCCAGTTAAAGCTGCATCTCTAAAGGTTCCACATGCCACTTGCTGTGAGGGGTAAGAACCACGGAAAGGTAACTCCGACTGCAGAGTCATTGGCCTTTCACTCCTGTAATAAATTACTACAGAACAGGGGAATTAACTACAGCCAGCAAGTTATGTTACTGCCACCTGCATGGACAGAGTGGTTTTTGGGTGCTATGGGCTGCCCGACACTCCCTATGGCATGTGGCTGCAACTGGACGGGCTGCTGGAGAGGTTCTTCACCTGGACAGCCAGAAAATGACACAGGACCACGGAACCTCCCCTGCCCCAAAGCTCTGTAAGGAGGTTCAGTGGCTGCTGCACCCGACTGCTAGTTGCTGTGCTCCCCTCGGACACATCCCCGGGCGCCTTCACGGTCCTTTGCTCCGTGCTCGGCCGCAGCTGGGGTGACTGTTCCTCGTGGGAAGGACCCCTTTCCCGCTCCCTCCGAGGAGCCCCCGCCGCCCGTGCCCGGGCTCCTCCCGCGCCAGCCCAGCCGCCCCCGGCCCCGGCCCCGGCCCCGGCCCCGTCCCGCTGCGGGCTCCCCGCGCCCCTCGCTCACCGCGCCGAGCCGCCTGCCGCCGAGTCGCCGCCCCGGCGCTGCCGACGCAGCCAACATGGCTGACGGGAGAGACCGCGCCACGTCAAGGGGCAGAGAGCGGGGGCGGGCGCAGCCGCCGCCTCCTCCCCCGGCCCCTGGCCGGTCCCTCGGTGCGGTGCGGGGGCAGCGCTCCCGGCCCCGGGCCCCGAGCGAGCAGCGGGCATCGCCGCCGGGGGGCGCCGCCATTTGCCCTTCGTCTACCTGCCTTGACGGGCTGCGCGCGGCCGCTCCTTTTCGGTGTTTCATTTTTTCTCCCCACTACGTATCCTGTTACAAATTAAGACTTTTACCCTGTTTATCTTGATCTCGCTCTTTAAAAGTGTTTGGAGAACAACGTTCTTCAGCCGCTAGAGGGAGCGGTGTCCCCCATCCCTGAGGGAACGGCGCCGTGTCCCGGGATACTGCGCGCCCCGAGCCGCCAGAAACCGCCTCTGGACGCACCTCTATCGTCGTTGTCATTGTTATCACTATCATCATCATCATCATCATTATGATTTGTTGGGTCTATTTCAGATAAATCTTAGGGACCAAGAGAGCCGACCCCGTGTTTTTAAGAGTCCTCCAATTTGCCCGGCATGTTGTCTTTCAGCATATGTACATAAAGCAACTTTTTATTCTGGAAGGCAGTTCACATGGACTCAGACTTCACAAGAAAGAAACAGTCAACACACAGGCCTGGTGTTTTTTGTAACCTGATGCAACACATTATTTTCCCTTCACATTTAGAAACACTGGGAAATGTAATGCATATTTATTTACTGTCCGCATGGTAATTTCCACCTATCCTTAGTAATTGGAGTTTTCTTCAGCCTTTGGTTAGCATGATATATTTTTCCTTTTTTTTTTCTTCAAAGTCAAGTTAAGTGATACTTAGATTTCCAGGCGCTGCAGCATTACTTTAAACAAGCCTAATACAAAAGCCTAAAACAAAACATTAACTTCTGTCTTTTGTGATAAATCTTACTGCAACTGGTCTAGACAAGGGGGAGGAGGGAAAAACCGATCATGTCCTTCACTACAACTCTGAAACTATGCAGCAAGCACTAGCAAAACATAAATGACCAAATTATCTCAATCCCCATCTGAGAGGCATCCAATAGGATCTGAATTTCTGTGCCTCACTACCTCCAGTATTGCTTGTCTCTCCCCTTTAAGGGCTAAGAATATGAACATATAAAGAAAAGTGTGTTTAAAGGGAAGGATTTTTAAATTTCTCTGTTCTCCCTGTTGTGGGAGTAGTGAGATGCCAAGGACACGCAGCCTCCTCAGGCTGTGATAAAGGGTGGACTTCAAACAGATGCACAGCAAGCACTTCAGCATTACAATTTCAATAGCACCCAAACAATCCAGAGACTATTTCCAGAAATAGTTGGGGAAATAGGTTAAGAAATAGTTTTACAAATAGAATTTTGAACTTGCCTCTCGATATTAATTTCAAAGTATGATTCTGTGATTCTATGAAATTAATATCGAGAGGCAAGTTCCAAAACCAGAATTGCAAGATGACCTCGATAGACAACAGAAGGGAAAAAAATTAAAAGACAAGAAGAAAAACCTGTAAAGCTTAATATTCTAAAATTCCTATGAAAATAAAAGGCCTATGGTCTTTTTATTGAGTCATTAGCATAATTTAATTTAATAATGGCTCAATCCAATTTCCTAAATTTTCTTTAAGAAATATCATGGAGAAATATCAAGAAAAATCATGGAAATATCATTATGTTGGCCCCCACCACAGAGAAAAGCAATGGATGGCAGAAAAACAGAACAGAAAATTTGGCCCTAACACAATAGGTACTGATTATAAGAAAATATTCTTACCTGTTATTTCCCCAAATTACAATGCACAACAATAGCATTTTCTTGCTAAAGGATTTTTGGTTTAAATCAAAAATGCATATCCATTGATGGTAACTCACCTTTTCTTTGGAAAAAGTATTCTCCCATGATCCTGAGGCAGTTGAGGAAGAATACTCAACTCCTTGCAGTTTCTTCTTCTTTTTTCCTCCATTGAGTCCATTTTGACAGACCCAATACCAGCGTTGTTGGTCAGACTTGTTAGGCACAATTGTTTTACTAGGAAGACCACCTATAATTCAAAATATTCAGTTTTAAAAGTGTAGCAGGTTTGTACCAGAAAGTTATTCAAATATAAAGGACATTTTATATTTAAAATACATTCATATCTGTGGAACATCTTTCTATTCATGGTTCTTGAATTCATGGCAAATTAAAGTTTTAAATATCACAAAAGTTTTAAAGTAATTTTTGGTACTTGACTCACCTAAAATTTTGTCTGCACCACTTTCCAGCCTTTCCAGAATTATCATTGCAGTTTCAGCTAAGCAAGTCCTACTTCAGGCAGTGATCGCACTTGTCACACACTCAACTAGGAACTTAGATCCGGGGTGCAGGGTTAAAACACCTTGTTACACGTAAGTGGTTCTGGAAGCAGCGTAGAACAAATAAAAGCTAGTGGAGAGGTGGAGTTAGTGTTGCTGTTTGTTCAGAACTGCTGAAGTACAGACTTCTAGGGGAAGAAAACTTTACATATATATAGATAGATAGATATGTCATTTTCAAAACCTGTGTCTGAACAGTTTAGCCCTACTGTGTGGACATTAAGTAGCACCAAATGTTTTCAACTACATGAGGGGGAAATAAGCATATAAATTGACACATTCCATAACATGGATGTTTTAATACAGCATTCCAATGCATTATCCTCCTGCTCTTTATTTGCTGTTCCCTTAGGAGTAGCCCCTTTGGTCCTGTCCGACTCCGGCGTGGCGAGGAGCCACGCACGCAGCCGCAGACATGACGCCCACAGCCTCTGGCGCCATGAGCGGCGAGTCTCGCGAGAGCAGCGCGCGGCGGCCGCGCATGCGCGGCGGCCCGGCAGCGGGGCGCAGCCGCCATGGAGTCCGGCCTGGAGGAGCTGATGCCGCGGCTGCTGCCCGTGGGCGACTGCGACCTGCCCGAGGACTTCGACCCCACGGTGCCGCCGCGGACGCCGCAGGAGTATCTGCGGCGTGTGCAGTGAGCGCCCCGCGGCGCGGCGCGGGCCGGGGTTCGGGTCCCGGGTCCGGTGAACGGAGCGCACCCGCTCCGTTATACACGGGAAACACCTCCCGTTGCCTCCCATAGGATCCCCCGTGGCAGATACTTTGTATTTAATCGCACTTCAGAGACACTGGGTGTATGTAATACAGGTAACACAGGAACACCGAGTAACCGTTTGCTTTTGTTCTGCAGGCTCGAAGCGGCGCAGTGCCCAGAGGTGGTTGTGGCACAAATAGACCCCAGAAAACTGAGGAAGAAACAGACCATAAGCATTGCAGTAAGTTTGAGTGGCGTTGCCTCTAAGAGACCTTGAGAGAAAAAATAGCAGACAAGATGTTAATGCTAGGATTTCTGCATTAATTTTCTGGGATAGTTGGCCCAAATAAAACAATAGGGATGCAGGACAATAAAAGCACCTGCAGAATTCGGAGAAACCCGTGGGTTTGGAGAGACAGTTGTGGAGTTGCTGCAGAGCATCACCCTGTAGCTTTTAAATTGATTTTATCTATACTACTTCATATACAGCAGTATTCTACTGCCTGGGGAAATTAACTATTGTATAAAGTTTTATTAACAACATTTTTTCATAAAACTTGTACAAGTTTTGAGAGAAAGATACAACTATATATATGTGTGTGTGTATATTATACTTTTAACACTATATAATACATTAGTATATATACTATATATACACACTATTGTGTTAAAAGTAACTATAGTAATACAGTTAAGCTTTACTAACAGATGAAATTTCAAACTACTGTTTCTTTTGGTAGATTTTACTGTTTTTTTTCTTACTGCTCAAGCCCTTTTTTCTGTTCTCACCTGCCTTGATAGTTTTTTTTTAATTTCCTCACTTCCAAATAGTTCAAGCAACAGTTTGTCTTTCTATATCAGAAACTGATCTGATATTTTAATACTGGACTGCTCAAAATAAGTTTCTAAAAACTATTTTTTAATGTCCTCTGACATATATGACTATGTCACTTGAGAC
>JAUBOD010000858.1:1633077-1670113 GCA_032353885.1 Nothura maculosa
GAGACTTCACTATTTGAATATAAGGGCCCCAGGAGCTGCTCATCAAGAGTAACTTTAAATACCAGCTTAGTAGGCTGAACACTTTGATTTGCCTCTAAAATCAACAGTAACTTATTCCAAGTTTCCTGGTTAAATCTTGAATGGGGAAGAAGAAAGGATGTCTGCAAAGCAGATTTACTTGGAAAAATAAACCGCACGCTGGTTGGGACCCTATAAAAACAAACCCACTGTGTAGTATTTTCCTCTGGCTGCAGTACCTGCAATACATTTTTCTGCTTTCTCCTACATCCTCCCTGCTGTGCCCTCATGGTCTCTCCTTATGTGTAGGCAGTAAAGTAAAATTTACAAGCATCCTGCTCTCTGAAATCCTGGCAAAGCTGGAGTCTTGGAAATTTCCCTTTGCAGAGCACACAAGGGGAGACTAATCCTGGAAGAGAGAGGTAGGAAAAAGAACTGCTGTTTGTCTACCATCCAAAAGTAAGTATGTGCCTTCAAACCATAACAGATCTCTGAATCACCAGCCTCGGTTATAGCAATGGTTCGTTTAGAAGCTTAGTTAAAAATATTTGTACTCCAAATTCTCACATGAAATGGAGGAGGTCTTTTTTGTTTGCTTTTTAAGGATCACTATACATGTCTTCTGCATAAGCCCTCTCACCTGCTAGAGACATTTAGCAAAACAACAACATGATTCCCAAGGAGTTTCTGTAATAACTCCACAGCATGCAAGGGCAACACAGAATATTCGGAGGTTTTAGCTTTCACATGTGGAATGTTTCCCTCTCCATATGGTTGCATGAAAGACATCCAACATGGAAAACATCTAAAGTGTCTGGATGAAACAACTGGGTTGTGCAGCTGAAAACAAAATCGAAGCACAAAGTTTTTTTTTTTTTAAGGCCAGTTTACATGTGTTTCGTATGCTTTTAGAAATCAAAATTTACTTGCTGGGAAGTGCCCAGCAAAATTTGCTTTGGATTGCCTTCCAGTTTCCCTTTCTTCTGTTTTTGGTATCCTTGAAGCAAAGTATTTTGGGGCAGCTAAGCTACATATGGATTTCATTATTTAAATGTTATTCCCCAAGTATTTAAGATGCATATATACACACTATATATGTATAAAGTTTATTTGGGAACACTAGTTTTATAGATCCCTAAGAACATACCTAACTTGTTCAATAAACTTTTACACTGAATTGTACAAGCAAGCTTTTTTACTGTAGTGCTATAGTTTTTATTTGTTATACATTTCATCTAGTTAACAAGCAGTTCAGACATAATCTGACCATGTTTTCTACTCTTCAATTTGAGCTGCTTTGGCCCGTTCACTTTATAGAAAATGAAAACCATACTGATCTTCTTAAAACTCCTTATGCATCAGCCCTGTCTGTTCCCACCAACCCTATCATTTACTGTTAATCTTTGCTATGGTGTGTTGTGTACACTTGGTTAATTAGAACTTGCTCTAGTAGAAAAAAGACCTATGCTGACCTATTAAAACCCTGAAGCAAATGATCATGGCATCTTGAACTCTTCATTACACTGCCTTAGTTTGATTTACCATGGTCCCATCGTATCTGTGATTATTTGCCTGAGGAGACACTCTAAATGATGCCTTTGTTTCTCTTTCTAAATCTTTACATTTTGTTTTGTATGTTTGAATGAGGGCATTTTCTGAAAGAGAAAAAAAAAAGCTAAGGAGTGGCTTTGTGTGGGTGTAGGATCTTATTTGATATGGCATCTTGCATCCAACATGGCATTCCCTATTTGTCTCCTGTGTGTCCAGCCATTGATTAAAATTAACTGTTTTTTCCTTCCAAAGATTAAGCCTGAAAAGGCAACAAGAAAAAGCCAGTTGTTGATGAGAATTTTAGCACTCCCTGGTGGATGTTATCTTAGATAATTTGCATGTATGCTTAACTGTAAAAACTACCGTGATAAAAAGGGAAAAACAAGTGATCAGACTGCTCTCTAAAGACATGCCTCACTTGCATCGCTTGTGAGACTCTAGCATGACACCTTTATCTGAGATAGAGATGACAGACATCTGCTTAAGACAGTTCTACATTAATAGTTTAATGCTTGTGGTCCCCAGTGGAAGACCTCCTAGTCATGGAAGTCTTTCCAAACAATGAACTTTAAGACATGTAGCCTTAAAAATCTACAACAACAAAAAAAGGAACTAGATGAAGAGCAGAGCAGTTACTTGCTTAACCAAGCCTAGCTAGAAGCTGCAAAACTTTTCTAGGCTGATCCAAATCAATCTTGATCAAAGAACTCAACAGGGAAGACTGAAACTTCAGCCTGTCTATGATATGAGGGGAAAAAAGCAAAATAACTTTTATTGTCTTTTCCATATCCTGAGAGCTCGGGCAACTGGACTGATCAGGAAGTCTACAAGCCACACTGTTGCTGAGGAAGGGAAACATATTCTTTCCAAGGCTTAAGAACATCTCTAAATACTTCTCCAGCTTTCTCTGCAGAGGGAGAAAGTAGCAACACCAGCCAGTAAAGCCACACTCCCAGAACTGGGTGATCTTACTCATATCCACTACTCAAAGTACCTGTTTTTTTTCCTCTTACCTGAGCTTCCTGAAAGAGAACCAGACAGCACTAGGTTGGCTTTTCCTGGATGACCTGCAGGGTAATACAAAATGTCACATTACAATGTATGCACAGACTGTTTATACTGCTGATTATTCTATGGAAAGCTGTACTGTTCCATGGATAATTGTTTGGAAAACAGCCTCTGTCTGTATCTCCGGGAACAAGCATTTTTTTGTAAGCAGAGAAAGCCATTGCATCTCTGGAGTTAAATGAGGAGGGCTGTTCTGCCCAGAAGCTGGAGCGCGTTGCTGTGTCTGGGGGTTGTCTGACTGCCCATGTTTATATTTTTCTCCTTTTTTTTCTTTTATTTTCCTTTTCCCCCCGTTCTCGGAGAGGATCAAGTACGCGGGATGGTGACCTCATGGCGCAGTTATGCAATCTGCTTGAGGCCAGGTATCAAAATACACTGCAGCTGTGCACTGGGACCTAGTAGTGGCCGGGGGGCCAGGGCCTCCTGGCTCTAATGAGATCACTGACCTTACCCTGCCACTTCTTCTGCAGCTGCTTGGATTCAGAGCCTTGTTGTGGCAATGACCTGCATAACAGTTTGGTGAACGGATAGCAAACGTTGCTGCTTCCCCCGCTGAGGGCAGACTAAGAGCTGCCCCCTGAGACCTCAAGCAGATGAGGATCTCCCAAGCCCTGTCCTCCTCCTGCCAGCCTGGCAGGGTACCTGCCCCTTTCCCAGCTATGCAATCATCAGCATCCTCACCGGTTCTTCAAGAGGCAAGGAGCAGTTTGCCTCTTCATCTGTGAAATAAAAACATGCCTTCCAAGCAATCCTTTTTGGATGTTAAGTTCAGGGTTCAGTTGCAAAGTCACATATGGGAAGAATAAGAGGAAGAGCTTGCCTACATGCTGAGGCACATTTGGGCCTCAAGGTCCTGCAGTCCAGACCTCACATTCTTTGTTCTAATTGCTGCACTGTGTTCCTGCTTCCCTCCTCTACTCTTCCAATAATATTTTTGTTTTCTTTGTCTCCTGCAGCAGCAGGCTCTGACAGTTCCCTTCCTACCTGCGTATTTGTTTTCTTCAAATCTTCTTTTCACCAGAGAAAAATAAATGGAAAAAAATGGTGACAAACAAGAAACCCGAGTCCTGTAAAGCTATCTGGTGTGTGCCAAGAAGAAATATAAGATGAGTTGGGTTCTTTCCTGGAAATGGGATTTGCAGAGTGGAAATGTCACATCCATAATCATTTTCATGTGGTGGAACTGCTGTTACCCACTACTGAAATAACAGAGGATCTGTTAAAAATGCAATTTTGGTTTTGCTGAAATCCAGCAGGTTGCACTTCTAGATGTATTAGACCCTTGTTAAAGCATGAACGCAACTGCACTGCTACCATGAATGTCAGAGTAACTCATCCTTGCAGGGATGATTCATACTCATCCATGTTTCAGAGCCCTACAATTGAACCCTGTTCAGTGCTCTTTAAGGTAAATTTGCTCAGGGAATGAGAAGAGAATGTAAAATGTGTGTGTGTGCGCAGGTACAACAGTTTGTGCAGGGCAGGGTTATCAGGAATGTGAGAGCAAGAGATCCCTCAGCAAACAGAACACTCGGATGATGAGACCCCTTTTGGGGTCGAGCTGAAAAAAAAATCATAGACAAAGATTTGAAAAAGGAGACAGGAATGGGACAGCTTTCTCTTTATAACAATAGCCTGTCAATCTTACATTCTGATCTACTTCTGTCAGATCTGCTACATCCAAGCATCCAGAAATACTTGAAGAGTTGCCTAATACGGCAAGACAGAGTCTTCATTTGCTCTTTTCTAATGTTTTAAACAGCAAAAGCAATTAGGCAGATGGAGAAAATGGTGGTTCCAAGACACTCCAAGGCATCCATGTACTGCCAGGTGGAAAAATAAATTAGATGGACTACTGCTATATCTAGTGCATTTACATGAAGGAAATCATGCTTGCTTATACCTTGTGTGAAAAGATGAGATGAAAATGTAAAATTTAATAGAGTGCTAATTTGATAAAGCCTTCTATTAACTTGATCTTGCTCTTGGGAAAAGTCCTGCTAACCTTGGTCTCTAGATCAATCAGCTAGTGAAATAAAGGTTTTAAGGATAGGTCACTTAGACACTTGCTAATCTACCAGACTGGGATTTTGCATCTTACTCTTGGGACAGTCTTTTCTCAGGTCTTTTATCTGTAGCATCCAAAAAGTTCAGACTTCTTTTAGCTTGAAAATACTGAGAGGAGGATTGCGCTTCCTCTGGAAACCACAAGAATTGTATTTCTGGTAGCTTTGCAGCTAGTTCCTGCCACATCAGCAAGTAAAGACTTGTCTGTATTTTGGTGTTTTTTTTCACCCTTAAGCTAGGAGTAATGAACGACCACTTCTTTCTCTCTCTCCCCCACTCTCCCTGATATTTTCTTGCTATGCTGGCTAAAGGTTCAGGTCAGTTCATATTTCATCACAGACAGTTGGCTCTGTTCAAATATCCCAGTGAGTCTGAGGTCTAAGTGATCTTTAACTCAGAATGAACCTTCTGTGTTTGGAGCGAGGAAGAGATATAGTTACCAAGATACCATACTTCTATTTTGTGTATTATGAGCAATTGCAAATATGTTGGAGCTGGAATTTTAAAGAGGTCCCTGGGGTAGAATAAAGAAATGTGAAAGAGCTCATGAGGTCTTCTTAAAACCTGCCAACTCTTTCAAAGACATATGTATGTGCATGCATGTACATCACATGTTTTTAATTTTGAAGGGGTGACAGTTTCTAAGCAAAGCTAGCTGCATTTATACCACACTGACATTACAATGAGTTAAGATGGCTAAATTTAGTCATCCAAACTGAAAAATCTTGGATTACAAGGCTGCATCCATTTCAGTCCAAAAACTAATTGCATACTTCTATGGTTGCTGTCGAGTCAGCTGTAGGATAAGGCTACTATAGAACAACCAAATACTTCCTGGAACCATGTTTTGGCACCAGACTACTACAGTTGATTTTGATTTTTAACAGAAGAAAAAAAAAAGAATCTAACCTGGGAGGGGGATGTCTCCATTCTACCCTGAAAAAATAAAATAAAATAAATTGCATAGTAGAGTATTTCACAGGAAAGGTCAAATCATAAGAGAATTGATCAACAAGATCCTAATCAAATGTTTTGACTTCAGGATGGTATTCTTTAAGTGTCTGAAATCTGTTTGCATGTGTGTCTGTACATATACATGTGAACGTGTGCATACCTTTTATCCTTACCTTCCTGCTCATTACTCTAACATAAAATCTTTCTAGTACAGCCTTCAAACAAACACCAAAAAACTTTTAACTTGGATAGGAGATAACACATTTCTGCCTCTGAACAGACTAATAAATGCAGCAGCTATTAAATGTTCATTCACTGTTAAATGTAGCTGATTATTCCTTCTTTGGCATTTCTAAAAAGAACTGGAAGTTACACTAAGTCGGAGTGAGGCTGGAAATACATGCAAGGAATGCACAGAAGCTGAGACACGCGTAACACATTAATGAGGGACAAGTGGGTTCTGATCTTTACAGATCCTTTCCTTGCCAGGCTGCAAGTGGGTATCTTCTTTAAGCATGTGGCTTGAGCTCGGAGGATATATTGGAAGGTCAATGGCCCACTGTGTGTCTCCACTTTCCTCTGCAGAGATTTCACTCTGATTCTCGGCTTTGCACAAAGAGTACATGATATTTCCTAGGCAAGTTATAAAAGGAAACAAACTATGTTGGATACATCTCAAGCCAGACAATATGAGATCAGGCTCCTGATGGAATGACAAACATCATGACAGAATGTCCTCCTTCCTCATTGTTGAAATATATCCACTTTAAAAGCAAACAACCTTTGGCTTTGCATGAGAGATGCAGACAGGACAGCATCCTCCAGGTAGCTGCAAACAACAGCTTCCTATAACCACCATTAACATGAAGAAAATGTGTCACCACTTCTTGGGCTCCAGCAAAAGCTACATGCACAATGGGCTGAGATTCCCAAGTCAGGATTTGGCATCACTTTGTCTCAACTGCTCTTCATCAAGGCTCATATCTCTACAAGCAAAGCCACGTGGTCATGTCACCTTTTCTTACCAGCTACATGTTACAGCATCCTCCTTAGAATTCCTCTGGGCTTTCTGCATTGCCTCATGTCAAAAGCATTTCTCCCTTATGGGCAGGGCAGAGAAACTTAAAAAACTGAGTCCTAACTGCCTATTTCTAGCATTTCAGGCAGAGATTTGTGCCTAGCAGAGCCCTACCCTTGCAGTACAAATGGAGGCTGTCATGATGCCAGTCATGGCTTTTTGCAAGAACCTTCTGCAGGTTTTTGCATGTGCTTCTGAAAGGGTGAATGTAGCTTCACTGAATGGAAGAGGCCAGGAAGGTCACCATGCTTTGATGTAAAGGTGCTGCAGCAAGAACTTGTCCTATGCTGAGCAAAATGAAGAACTTGTGTCTGTGCATGTCTTCAGTTAGCTCTAGTCTAGCGACTTGGGCAGAACAGCAATTAAAGAGGGCATTAATTCTTACAGCAGAATTCTGTTTGAATGTGTTGTTTCACTGACAGTATTCCTGCTAGGATAATGCAAGGTTCTAGGATTACATTTGTAGTTGTCATGCAATCAGAGATGATAATTGTATTACTCAATAACTGTTCCCTCCTGAGTACATACTTGGTAGGGACTTGCAGTAAACTCCCATCTGGCCAAAAGAATTAATTTCCGCCTTTCCTGTGTGGGGATTCTGCTTTTTGTCAGTGTCACCTGTTTCTAAGAACTCTTATTTATAGTGACTAGGCTTAAATAAATAAATAAACCGTGTACTACTTGTTTTGTATTGCAGATCCTACACATCAAGGGTTTGTTCTTTCTCTGAGAGAAATTACGGTCCTCAGGAAGAAAACGCTGGTGTTCTTAGGGAGATTTCTGAAGTTTGTAGTCACTTGTGACCACATCTGTTCAAACACAACACAGCTTTAAGCTCAAGTGAAACCCTCGGTCTCTGTATGGCTGCATGAGGGTTTTGTTGCAAGCCTGCATCTTTGCAGGTGAGAACAACCTTATTCCCCTGGTCAGGATGCCCCTGCTGAATCAGAGACTAGCACAAGGTCCAGCCTTGCGTTCTTTAGCCCTACGTATCCTGATGCAGAGATACTGCAGCCAACCGGCAGCCCTGGAGCTCACAGGGGAACCAAAGGCACCTGAGCTCAACTCCTGAAGCAAGCACAGAGCCTGCCGGGTATTTCAGTCCAAACAGTGATGGATTCCAGTGAAAATGAAGGCAGGAGAGAGAACCTATCTATCCTGAGAGCAGAGAAAGAGATTTATAGGGGAATGCACTTACTTGTTCACCACTTTGATGATTAATCACTCAAGATCCACTGAGTTGCTGTTGGATCTCCTGCAGCCTGCTGCTTTTCACCATTAAGAAGTCAATTGTCAAAGTCTCTGGTAGTAGAGGTGTGTCTGTTAATGCCTCCAAACTGCTTCTTGGCATCTAAAGGAGTACATTTAGATCAATTCACATGCTCTTCCAAATAAAATCCCAACTCTCAATCGTTGCTAGTTTAAGGAAGTTTGGGCCAATCTGCAACACTCCTACAGTCAGAAGTATCCTTCAGTGGTGATGCATATTCTGGCTCCAAAAGTGGATGCATTTTTAACTGAAAATTTAGCATTATTCACTGCTACTTTCTATGTCAATAGTGTTATTAAAAGCAAGCTCGAGACTAGCATGAAGCCAAGACAAGTCTGCTCAGACATGCTAGCACATAGGGAAGGAACATGAGGAAAGGCAGAAGAGCCCTTTCTTTTCTTCCAAATGTAGTAGTTATCCTCTGCCTAAGGGAAGGGAGAACATACAGACCTGAAACTAGCTAGATTCCAGTAAATTTAAGCAATAACAAATGTGTCTGTAATTTTGATGTGAATTAGCAGATGAGTTAGGATCCCTAGATTTTTAAATTGTAACAAGGTTTTGTTGTTTTCAATAGGATATTTACCATGAAGTCGCTAATTCAGTGTAAAAGCTTTTTTTACTCCTCAAAGGAAGGACTCTGTAAGTTTATATTTATTTTGGTACTACATATTGAGCCATAGATTCGATTGAAAATTAGAGTCTTCAAATGATATAGACACATGAATATAGTTTCTTTTTCATGTGAGCCGTAGTCTAGCCCATACACTTTCAATGTGAAGCCTATATTTTATTCCATTAAAATTACTATAAAAATTCATTTAAATTACCCCTTCAAAGAGTCAAACATTGCTTTCAGCCTGGAAAACAAAATACAGTTTTTACCTCCATTACTGTTTTGGTTCTTTTCTATTTCCATCTATCCTGAAACACTCAAAATCTGTAAAGCACCTGCTAAAAATAAAGTTAATGCCTTGCAAAACAGGACTTGCTTTTTGTTTTTATTTAAGGACTTTGCATTTGTCATTACATTTTTTTTCTTTCCATTTCAATATGAGCCAAGGGGTGGGAGCAAGAGAAAAAAATAATCCTAGAATATTTTGATCTTTGTGGCTTTATGTGGACTTCATAAACTTTGTTTGTTGTCCTGCCAAGCTTCCTTTGTGTTTAAATAGATAACAGACCAAGACAACTAATCATTTCCAATTGAAAAAAAAAAGAAAAAAGAAACAAGTACACACATACACACACACAGTCTCTTTCTTTTCTACTTAATGCTAGCAAACATATGCTCCTAGATAGCACCTGTAACCCAAGTACTTCCAACTTATTTTTTTCCTCTTTTCAAGAACACTTGCCCAAGGTACCCACAGCACTCTCCAAATTTAGGAATCTTCAACAAAGGCTCTAAAAGTATCTCTGAGAGAAGGTAATCTGAATTATGATGCATGGAAAACACCTTCTGTACCTTTAAAGAACAAGTGATGGGTTATGAAACCATTTACAGATTCTGTGTGTATGCAGGACTAGGAATAACCAAGCACGTCTCACAGCAAAAAGCAGACCAGTAGAAGGGAAGAATTATGATTTTGCTAGATTATATTTAGGTAGGGGGCAAGGTTTGATCATTCAATATCTACTTCCACCTTCTCTAGCAGTGGTTTACTATATTAGAGGTTAATGCTCCAAAAGATGAAAGTAGATAGTCTCAAGAAACAGAAGTTCATGGAGCCTGTAGAAGTCTTATCTTATACTGGTCACTGAAGAAAAAGTAAAGAAAATGGTATGACCTTGCAGTAGGTCTAGCAGGCTATGTCCTGTATTTGCAAATTTTGTTAATTCATCTCAAGTAACATGCAAGTTTGTTTGTTTTCCAGGTATACTATTCCTGTGGTGCAGTGGTGGAATCAATGGAGAAAGGTCTGATTTTATCACCAGGTTTTCCAAACAACTACTACCCTGGGACACACTGTGTATGGCAGTTTTTCATTCCTATGAGAACTCATCTTATCATGGAAATTTTTGATTTTGATATTTTTGAGAGCACTAGTGAAACTCCAAACCCTTGGGATGACTTCTCAGCTCCTGCTAAAGCAAGGGATAAAGACATGCCTCCTCCTGAGGAAAATTTGGATTTCACTCTCACTACTTCAAAGTCCTCTCTCCAGACGTGGGTGTCAAAGGTGTCTCAGAATCTGAGTAGCACAGGAGATCAATCGAAGAACCTTGATAGTCACTTGGATGATCTTACAGGAACCACCTCAAAAAAAGAGGCAACCAAACAAGCATCTGAAGAAAACCAGTATAAGCAGCTGAAGGACCCCAAAACAATTACCAAGGCTCAGCCTGAGGAACTGCCATTCCCTGTGGCTGAGGGTGCCACGATGCACAGAGAGAATATCAGTGGCCTAGAAACAGAAGAGCTGAAAGGGAAAATCTTGCTTGCCCATCTTGCTGCTAGTGAGCAAGATGAAGTCACTGGAGAGAGCTGGACACTTCCCACAACACTGCTGCCGCTGGAAGCCTCCTCCACCCCACAGTCAGCAGTGGACATCTGTCCCCACGATGTTTTGTACGTTTCTGATCTCATCACATTTTCCTCACGCTTTTGTGGATCAAATACACCTCTAAACAAGCCCATGGTCTTTGGTTCGTCTCTGGAAATGGTTGAGGTTATCATGGAACTAATCACAACCACAGACCGTGGACGAGGCTTTGCAATGCTCTTTGAGTACAAGAACATCACTGAGCCTGAACCTGTAGATGCAGTGAGGCAGGGGAGAAAGGAAAACGTGATGATGCTGGCAATTATAACAGGGATTGTCATCTTGGCCTTTGCTCTGTCCTCTGCCCTCTGCATAGCTTGCAGGTAAGAGGATGCATATCTGAGCCTTTGAAGCATGTATCTGTATAGGACAGGAGTAGCTGTGTTTCTTTGCTCTGCTAGTGCTTGCAGTTTAAATATCGTAGTATGGTGTAGTAGTATATGGAGGGAATCCTGTGCCAATTACTACTATCCCCTATGCTCCTAAGTCTTCTTTTCTAGTTGCACAGCTTCTTTGTTTCCCATCTGTTTTCCTGAAGAAACACTTGAAGGTTGTGAACCCAAGAGGTGAACCCAAAGGACGAGGACTTTGTTGGGCATTTACTTCAAGAGCAGCAGTGCCTTTGAGCCTTAGTTCTGGGACAATTTAGTTGGCCATTGAACAAAAGCACAGAACAGGACGATGATCCTTCCCTGAGTGTCCCACATAGTTTTACCCTTCACCATTTCTCTGTGCATTCTGCACAATTCCATATTTTGACTCTAACCATCACTCATACTCTGTGAAAAAGTAAGTAATAACAAAGAGTATCAGTGCTAGGAATTAAGATATGGTTACATACATTAAAAATGTCACAGAAGACAAAATATTATTTATCCAAGAGCTTGCACAGACACTCAAATGCACCTCCTGCAGTAAGTAGTTATCTGCTCCTGCCTCTTAGAGGCAGGCAAGCTGGGACAGAACCAAGTCAGTACTAATGGCCCAGCCCAGGGAAACCTCTTGCTCAGACCAACACCAAACAGCCTGCGATACTGCACAGCAGCACTGGTGGTCACCACCTGATAGTCAACGAGCTGGCCAAGTGAGCTGACTGCCAAGCCGGGTTTTCAATTGCCAAGCCCTGGTGCTAACCAGTTAACAGCTAAAGCCAGCCAGCGATGAAAGCTTCCTTCCCCACTCAATAGCTTCCTTTTCTCCAAGTCTTTCAGGAGAAAGATTCTTCCCCACAGCGTATGTCTGGATTTTTCCTACTAACTCCCAGCAGAAACGTTTTTGTAGAAATAGTTTGGGCTTTTTATTTTTTCTCTTGACAAATTCAAAACAAAACCCAAGCTCCCCAGGTTTCTGTCAAAACAAACAGTACTTCTGAAGTGTTTTGACTTCAGTGGAAGCATCAGTTAAACTGAAACAAATGCTTTTTCTTGCAGGGCTCTGTTATGGTGATCTGATGTTAGTACTCGCCCTCATTTCCCAGCAGCAGCATTCGGTTGGTCCTGCATCCCCTGCCTCATTTCTTGTGCAGCTTCCAACGCCACGAGCAGCCAGCACACGTGCCACAGCCTCCCTCTGCCTGGCCTTTGGCTTCCTTGGCTTTGGCCACAGGGCAAGGAGCTGAAAGCCTGTGCGGATACAGGCTGGACTAAATGTATTCTCATCAGTCCTTGTTTCAGCATCACCCAAGTAGACCAAACTGGGGAAAAATAACTACTACTGTCTGTGTAATTCAACATCTCATGAAGTTTCAGAGTTATCCAGCATCTCCAAGTAACTGGAAAAGTTTTGATAAACTTTTGTTTTCCTTTCCTTCCTTTTGGAAGTTGCATTCCTAGCTTTGCTGGGTAGATACTAAGTTTAGGCCATCACAGTAATGAGTGTTAGAAGATGAGCAAGTTGGTAAGGCTTAAAGTCTTTTGCTTCACATGGAAATTACTACTTTCAGTATCCAGCTTTTGCACTGCTGTAAGAGTTAAACTTGCATGCATCACATCTAACTAACCTTTTCCTTTTTAAAAGGGCTTACAGAACAGTAATTTAGACCATAATTTTTGCTAGCTCCGAGGGAAAATGCCTGGTGGAAAATCTCTTCCAGATACTAAATATTTTATTTTTACAACCTTGCCAATCTTCAGAAGAGACAGAAACATGTTCCCTTTGCTATGGCAGCAGTCTGGGCTGATAAACAAGCTATTCTTACTCCATTATCCCTATTTAATTTCAGCATAGCTATTCATGAAGTGGAATACTATTCAGACAAAATAGAAAAGCACACAGCCAATCTGAGATTTCGCTGCTTGAATCCTACTCTATGTAGAGGGTTTAGAAAGCCAGGCCATGCTGATCACATGTAAAGTTTGTCTTGTGCTTCCCAGATGTTTACAAAATGTTCATCTGTTGCCTACCCATAGGGAAAATCTAATACAGTTCTTTCCCCCATCCCAAGTGTTGGCATCCTCTTGTCACTGGGAGTACTTCCTACCAGGCTTACTGTGGCACAGTACCAGGGTTAGGCTCAACTCTTGCCACATTGGTACCTAGGCCTTTTCGTTGCTACATGACTTTTCTTTTAAAAGGAAAATAAATCTTAGTCAGATACTGACTACATATGAAGGGAGATCATATTAAGTCCTCTATCCCAGTTGCCTGTAATCCCAGCACGCATTTTCAGGGAGGCCTTGATTACAATACATATTTACTGCTTGTTAGATTTTAAAGCAATGAGATTTGAAGCATATGAGAGCGATGCCAAGATGCGTGCCAAGCAAACCCACTTACATTGTGCTGGAAGATGCCCCCCATCCCTTTATAGACCCAACTGCTTTGAAGATATTGGTCCTTGGCCTCTTCTATCAGCTCACCAACACTTTTCAGCTGCAATTTCCTTATGTGGTTTCAAAGAAGATTGCAGAAGCCATTAAACATTCTTAAGAACTTCTAGTTTGACTCTACCATGTTCTAAACAAGGACTTAAATTTAGGTGTCAAAAGCATACTAGTCACAACTTGAACTCACTGCAGGAAACAGCAGGACTGCAAGGGAGTGGTTTGAGGGCAGAAGTGAAGATACTTCAATAAACCAGCATGCTCAAAGATGGGACCAGTTCACCAAGGCATGATAACACTTGCCCTGACTAGAACATGCTATTGCAAAGAAAAACACACCAGAAGATGCCAAAGCAACCTCTAAGCTCTTGGCTTTATAAACTTGCATCCCACTTCATATCCTCTTCCTCCTCTGCCTTCTTCTCTGATACCAGGTTGGAATTCAGCTGTATTTTTCACCATTTTTAGCTGCTGCTGCTGTTGCTCAGCTAAAAGTAGCAGGTTCAGCCTTGCCAGGGGTAGAAATGGCCCAGGACTGGCTTGGCACCTATTGCCACTCTAATGCACCAAATCGTCAGTAGTGTCTGCTTGGGCTCATTGCATTCAGCCAGGGCGAAGCTCTCTGGGGAAACTCCAAGTCTCTGCCACACTGCAGCTTTTGTTTGCTGTTTGGGGAGGGAATGAAAGCTTCAGTTGTTAGTTGGCCAATAATTCTAATTACTTTTGGCCATGAGGCCTGGCTCAAGTTATGGAGTATTTTTTATTTTCTTTCCCAAGCCCCCAAGAACAAGAGATGTCCACCTTTTTAAATTTTAATCCTATCCAGTATAGGCAGACTTTTGCTCAGTGGTTGTGACCCACAAGTTGCAGCTGTGTTTTATATCTGCCTATTCTGCCAGGGACCTGTTTCCAACTACAACCTTGCATGTACAGCTACTTCATCAAGTCATCATCTGCTGCCATTTTACCCCACACTAGCTGCACTGTCACTACCTACAGCCTTATATTTGCCTGATGATGTCACACATTGGTTTCCTGACAGGCAAATAACTCCATATTCTCTGTCTTTATAGCCTCTTTGTTACCTGCATATTGCAGATATGAAACATGAGGAAGAGGAATCCAATTGCCAAAGCAGGCCGAAGAGTAATAGCCAAGAAGAGGTGGCAAGAAATGAGCATACTTATACTTTTTGCACTTGCCCATACCATTTCTCCCATGAATGTACATTGAGTTGCACTGAAATGTTTCTATACTACTACTTTTCCCCCATCAAGGCACATGCTGGGCACTTTTGGGTAACAGCGTGGTCAGGACTCAGGTCAGGGGCTAACCACAGCTCATTGTCTTCCTGCTTCATTAGAGCTCCTCTAGTTCATTTAGTCAAACAGCAATATGTCTTTTAAAATAGTTGTGGTACCCAGTTAATGATTATAGGGCACAATATCTAGTGAGACTAGCAAGAAGAATCAGACGACTGCAAGGGATTGCAGTTTCTAAGTGCAAGAGCTGGCTTGCTTACTAAAGTTAATACCAGTTGTCAGTTGCTGAGATTTCTATAATGGATAATATCATCTATTGCAGCTTTATCCCAGAGAACAGGAATATCCCAGAAAAGGAACAGCTGTATGTAAGACCTGGAAGAATAAATTTTTATCTGAATTTCTAAGAACTTGAACATTTAGTTTGTTAAACCACGCTGAAAGTTTAAATAAAGAGCCCCAACATGAAGACCATGCCGATAACTAGCATAGACTTGTTGATGCCAAATGCTCATTGTGGAAGAACTGTCCTAGGCTTTGTTTGCTTGAAGGAGAATATTTCCTTTATGCTCTTTAATCCCTGGGTGGGTAGATTTCAACAGATTTGTCTGTAGCATGCAAGTTATTTGAAACAAGAAATCTTCATAGGAATGTACCAGATTTGATTAAATTTTCATCATGGGCTTTGGCAGGGAAGGGATGGATAGAGAGATGAAGGAATGCAACTCATAGAAAGCAGGAAATTGAAGCCACTTCTCCCACTCCCTACATCAATACCTTGACCACTAGACTGCTCCTTTTAGGCATTTTTGTCAGTCTCTTGCTGACACAGTTCTGGTGCACGATAGAGCTTCTGGGAAGTGGCAGGAAGGCTTTAGCCTTGAGGACACCTCAGAGGCCCAAGTAGTGGCTGATGCGTTTTTTTTGCAACATGGAGCAACTGCTATCTACCTGGAGCTCTTCTGAATTAAGTTCTTAAATGCAAACCTGTCCTCTCCTCCTCTGTGGTTTTCTCTCTGCTCATTAGCAACAATTCTGCTGGTGCTTCCTTCTCCCTCAGTATTGTGACTAAGGACAAGTCCTCGCCTTTCTAAGCAATCTGATGCTACGGTGAGGAGCAGAACTCACCATGGCTGAAGCTGCAGAGATGCCAGCTTGTGGCCAGCTTCACCAAGTGCCCTCTAAGCCTCTATTCCTGACAGGGAACAGTAATGACATAGTGATTAAAAACTTGAAACCCTGATTTTGACACAGGATGCCACACATACACACCCAAAACCTGTGTGGAAGAGGTTAAATGTGTTAAAGCAAACAAATCCTTCCAACAAGAGGAGTAAAAATGCCAGCCAGGAGCACTGGTAGAGCACATGACCACTACTACTATTTTTCCTGCTGTCTGGTCAGTGCCTTAACACTCCCACATGTTTCTCTGCAGTCCCTTGTTGGGCTGCTGCATGCCAGGAATAAAATCCACTTACTTCAGTCATTATCTTGTTCATCAGCACCTGCCTTTCCTCATGACATCTTTATATTGTCTTCTTCTAAAGTGTAATTAGCGCTAGTTGTTCCATGGAGTCAGTTTTAGAAAAACAGCTTAAGACTCTGCTTTTGTTTCCTTCCAGCCCAAGAGGCATGTTCATTTGGAAATCCTCTGACATAGTCTTTTCCTTTAATAGATTGCTCATAGAAGTGAGCAGCATTTGATACTCTTGGCTAGCTAAAAATAAGCCAGCATGCAACACTGGCTACACAGATGAAGAATTCCGTGTAATGGGATAAGAACAATGTCACTGCCCAGGCCAAAGGGGGAACTTCTTACTGAAGTAAGAAAGAGAGCAGCCTGCCAGGGCAGAGGGCTCATAGGGCTTTGGAGATACCCCAGTTCTAGCCTTATTTTTGCACCAATTCCAGCCTTGTTTTTGCACCAATCACAGGAGGAACATGAATCCTCTCCTTCAGCTGACTTTCCATTACACAAGCATACCATTTTCCCCCTTGACCTACAGGTCTCGGTGGTCCGGCTTTTAGCAAATGTTTTGGATTTTCCTGCAGATAGAGCAGCTCTTAACCTGCTGGGTCCTACTCATAGGATGACTGCAGATGAGACCTTCCCTTCTGTGGATCTTTAACTCATTCATGGGCATGTTGTTGCTGTTGCTGTCTCTCCTTTTCAGGCAGAGAAGGTGCCCCAAAAGGAGCTCGCCCAACACATGCAGCGACCAGGAGGTTAGTGCTCGCAGCTCCAGCAATTTCTGTTTCTCTTTCACATTGGCTTTTGCACTGCTTATCTGACCATGTTTACTGGGGCATGTTCTGAGTTGTAGACTGGTATCCAGAACTCCGCTGTCGATGTCAATGAGCTCCAGCTCGTGGTGCCAAGTCGGGAGAATGAAAACAACAACCACTCTGTGAGCCGGGAGCAAGCGGGTGAGCGCGGCGCGTCGGCGCGAGTCAGGCAGGGCATCCCAGGGCCTGTTCAGCAGAGAGTTTCCTCCTTGCTCTCCTCCTCCCTGCCTTGCCCATGCACAGCTGGGGAACATTTCCCAGCAGAAAGCCTCTGTTGTGGGAACTGTCCCTTGCTTCTCTCGGCCAAATTAGCACTGGGAGGTAATTCCCCTGGCAAGGAGCACGCGCAGGCACCGCTTCAGGACCCTGCCAACAAAAGCTGTCATAGCACATGACACTGCAGAGACACTGGGTTAGCAGAGCGAGCGCGTCTGGTTCAGGCTGCTGCAGACACAACGAAGCCATAAATTATGGAAGAGTTTCTTCTGCCCTGTGTCTAACCTTGTTTGGAAAGAGTAAGTTTTACATGGCCTATATAGAGTTTGGACGATCTCCGTTCCTGGAGCTAACTTTTCCGAGTAATGTTGTAAATGAGGTTACTTTAGATGACTTTTACTTCACAGTATGTTTCTGGAACAAGTATAGGAGGATTCCCAAGGTAACATCATGTGCTGCAATTTTGAGCCATAACACATGGATTATCTATCAATATTCCTTCTGGCTGATGAGGCCAACAAGGAGATATCTTCTGTTGTGCTGCTAGATACCATTAGTTTCCCACTAACCCATCAGCCATTAGGCACAACTCTTAAAGATATCAGCCTTGACAGTCTGTATCTCCTTTGAAAAGGTTTGCGGCCAAATCTGCAAGTTCCTGATCTGCAGGATCACAATTTGTGTTTACAACGACAGATTTCAGTTTGGATCTGTCTTTATTAGAAAGCAGACTAAAGGATTTTGTTTTTAAAAGCTTGCAGTTTCAGCAAAGCAAACTGTTGGCTTGAATTTTGTTCTGATTGGTGTGACAGCCAAAATCTGTTCTAGGCTATCTGAGGAGAGAGAAAGCGGAGGGGGAGAGGGTTTGTTGGGGATAAGTTGGAAGAGTTCAAATCATCTCTTCCCAAGTCTTGACTGATTTTTGTCTCTCAGTCACTTCTTGTGGAGGCAGCACAGAACCATCTCCTCAGGACACCGATCCGGACATGCCCTCCTCTACGTCTGCAGTGACCACCGAGACTGGAAGTGATGAAGTGTTTATTATTTCTGCTGGACCTGGGGCCAGTGGGCTGAGCTTTACCACTTACAGAATACAGGTAGGAAAACTTCTGACCATCTCTGGAAGCCCAGCAAGCCACAGGACATCCCTTTTGGGCTTCCCCTGCCACATCCCTCTGTGCTTGCTGCCCACTTTACAACAGTGCTAGCCACTGAGCTGGGTAGTTCCTCCTGGATCCCTGAGAGAACTGCTGTCAAATTACATGGGCTGTGGTCCCCACCAAAAACTAGGAGCCTCCTGGCCAAGACAGGCAATCTAGAATTGTTACCTGAATTTTAGGGATCCAGTTCTACCAACAGACTATACAAAAAAGCTATTTAAGAGCAAAGATTTTCCATTAAAAGTGTGACCTGTGGTGACTGAAGGACCTGAAGTCAGAACTCCACAAGCTGCTCCTGCCTCCCTCCATTCCACATGGGCAGGAAAGTTACTCATCTCCTCAACGTGTTAGGAAAACATTATAGCTTTTTTCTCTTGCCCTCCTAACCAGTTATTTATTTGAAAATACCTTTCGATACATGTTTGGAAATTTTACATCTGGTTACTATCTGTTCGAAATTAAGCTTGGTGATTAGCAGAACACATCCATTTTGAGTCTATATTAAAGCCTTTCCCTGGTCAATACTCTTTTCTTCTTGACTGTCTTCTCTGTCTTTCTCCCACAGGAGGAAAAAGAACAACCAGTGCAAGAACCCACTTTTCTTCCTCTCTCTTATTCTCCTCTCCTACATCAAAGTAGCCAAACATAATAAAAAATAAATCACTAATTTGCTGACCATACCGTAAGCAAAACACAAGAGAATAAATATATATACATATATAATGCTGAAATAGTTCCAAACAAAGAGTGTAAAGGATTAAAGTCATTTACCTCATTATTCCTCAGTCCAAAATACAGACCAGCACCTCCCAAGCAAACCACTTAAAGGGCAAAAGACCTGCCCAGGCAGGAAGGCCACCTTTTAAAGCACTAGATCTTTCAGCACAACTGCAGACTATTCTATCTGAGTAGGGTGGGAAGTGCAGGCCATTCACAGGTCTTCTCTCAGATAGTATCTCACCAGGCTACTTGGGTTACTTGGTGTTTCTGGATGTTAGAAATAATTTGATTTATATTAGTGTCTATATTTGGGGTTTTTTTGGCACGTAAAATACATGTGTGGAGAGGTGAGCCAGTTCCCAAGCTTAGTCTGCGAGCTGTGTGAAGGGTCTGATGTGCAGCTCCTGTGGCCCAACTGGGGAAAGCAGGAGGAGAAAATAGCTACTTTCTTGGCAGGAGCTAAGAATTTTTTCCCAGGTGTAAAGAGATGTGGAAACTTGAGCCTTTATATGCAATTTTAATAAAATGACTATCCAAAACTTTGTACTGAGAAATGGTGACTGTCAGCTTGGTCTTGTCTATCCTGGTAAGCCTGAGGTCAGTTCTGTTGGGCAGGGGCCACCATGACAGGTTTCAAAGGTCTAACACTAAAGGATAATGGAGAAATAGGATGAAGGCCTGAAAAACATTTTTTGCTCAAACTTTTTTGAAAATCTAGAAAATACATTATTCATCTTAGTGACTAAAGAATGTCTCAAACCTAGTGGCTTTCACATCAGTTTGGAGGTATTTATAATAATATTATAATAACAAATCTTAAGACAGACTGAAGGGGCTTCTGAGAAGATGATGGCTGGGTTATAAATAAAGAGTTTTACTTTAATCAAATCTGAGACAAGATTTTACTATTGAGACAAACTTATCCAGAGCCTGACTACAGCTTCTCCCAGCTTCTTGCTGAGATTTTTATTCTGTGGAAATAGCTAATTTCTTGTCTCTCTGCCCATTGTTTTTTACTGCAAAGCTTTAACTAAATATTTCCTTTGATTTTCAGAATTTGACAGCTTTTATTTATCAGAAATAACAAATGAAAAGTTTCTGGTTTCCTAAGATATTTAAATCCAGGGCACACTGTAGCATTTATTTCAGACCATCTTTAAGGACTATTAAAGCTTTGGGAATGCAAATTTTGCATTCTTCTCATGACAACTGTAGTCACACAGCTGAAAATTAAAAATATGTATAGAGCTGTGGCACAAAAGGCTTATACAAATAACAGGCAAAGTCTTAGTGAAAATGAAAGATTTGTAGGACAATGTGGGATTCTTTAGCTTTCCTGTCTCTAAAACCACATCAATGTTAAGAATCATAACTATGATTCTAAGTACAACATAAGAACATAAAAATAAGGACAGAAGAGATCTGTAGAAGTTATCTATAGTTCATTCCTGTATCAGATCAACTTTACTAATAGAGGCAGCTGCTAAGAATGGTTTAATGTGGTCTCCACTTCCACCTCTGTCAATGGTACCTCTGTCTAGATGTCTTGCTCTACTGCCAAAACATCTTTTCCACCTCTTTAACAAAAGAAGAAAATCTCCTTGTTTCCTATGTGGGCCTTGTACCTCTTACTCTATCCGTCATAAACATGGCGAACATTATCCCCTTCCTCTTTGTCTTTTTCTTCTTCTCTAAGCTAGACTAAACGGTACAAATCACTTCAGCCTCCTGAATGATGCTCGTTTATGTTTCAGATTGCTGATCCTCATGCTGCTGTCTTCTAGATCTTTTTTCCACAGGCCTCATCCTTCTCCAAGTGTTGTTTCCCTCGACAAACACAGCTGAAGCTTTGCCAGAGCTGAGCAGAACTGTTTCTCAGAGAACTTTGCTGCTCTAATCCTGTCAGATTTATTTGCTGTAACAAAGCTGTAGGTGTTTGAGGTATTTGGTTAGTGAGAAGGGTAGGATTTTGTTTCTTATATAATTGAAAATTCCCAAGACAGACAGGTAGAATCTCCACTCGCATGACTTGAAAAAGCAGCACTGAGGGAATCAGTCACTGCCATTCGTAGCATTATTTTTTAAGTGTTTTTAAAACCTTTTCATGAAAGCTGTTAACAAACATCACTATTTCCAGGACAAAAACCTAAAAAGAAGCGTCACAAGCCCGGCCTCCGTGTCCGACTGGCTGACTTGTAATCACCCGGCTCCCGGAGCAGACGCTGGGGAGAAGGGGCATGTCCAGGTGGAAAACCATTACCCCAGGCAACGGACGTGGAGTGCCCGCACTTTCCATGATTTCCTGGCTCCGATACCACAGCTGCAGAAAAAATGGTGTAGCTGGACTACCAATAGCCCCTTCACGAAGCTGGTGGACAGCAGTGTAAGTGCGAGGAGCGGTTCAGCTCGTGTTCCTTGTGCCCCAGGTTTGTGCAGGCCCCCTTTTGCCTAGAGATTTGCTTCTACAAAGAGGCTACACGTTGTGGCCCATCGTGCTTGGTGTATGGGAAACTCTTTCGCTTAAGTATATTGTAATTTATTCGGGCTTTCCTGAAGTGCTAAAGCGCTTTGTGCAGTCCTAAAGTGCCACATTTCCCAGCAGTTAGTGTCTGCTTGAGAAAAGATCAACCAGACAGAAAAACATCAGAAAGTGCCTTCAGGCTGTATTACCTCGTTAAGTTTTCAGACGTGTTCCTTTTTCCTACTTGTACCTTAAATTTACTTAATTCACTTATTACTGTTGCACTGCAAGGGAGCAGTAGGTGTGGGAGGGAGGCACAGGTCTCCGGCTGTAATCAGCAAACCAACACGAGCTTGATATTTGCCTACAAAGCTAATAGAGGATGTTTCTTGTCTTGGGAGGAATAACACAATTTTTTTTGCAAAAGAAAACATTTCAATTCTAGCACAGCAAGACATATTAACTTTTAATTCTGTCAGGATCAAAAGAAAACTGTTTTTCAAGGCATATTTACTTATTTATTACTATTTTGACAGAGTTTTCCCCCAGCTGCAAGAACCCCAGTGGTCCCCACCAGGAAGGTTATTTCAGCCACCGAGATAGAGGGAGCTTTAGAGACAGTTTACTCTGATTCATCTACCAGCAACGCCTCCTACCCTCTTACCCTGTCTGCACAGCGGCAGCGGAAGCTGAGCTCCTGCAACCTGAAGAAATCCAGGTTTGGGAATCCTTGCTTTGGATTTTTAACCAGCTCCCCTGACAACAAGCACGGGAGGTCCTCAGACCCTTCAAGACACCTGGGGGCGCTGTCTCCAGTTAATACTCAAGGCCCTCAAAATCTTCCGGAAGGTTCCAACCCCCTGAAAATCAACTTGGTCAATGGTTCGAAAGCAAAGGAGCTTGTGGTAGATAAAGAAAAGAACAAGCCTGTTTTTATTATTTCTGAAGAAGGGGACGATCAGCAGCCTCTGGTCCTAGCAGAACATCTTAGTCAATGCGGAGATCATCTGTGTGAGCAAAACGCCATGTTTGCTCCAGACAGAGCCGTGCCGGACAAACAGGCAGCGGTTCCACCTGCTGAGGGCAACAGTTCTTCTGGCTTCGTATCGGATCTGCCTCTTTGGGCACGATCCCCTGGTTTATACAAAGGTGGTGTGAAGGCCCCGAGCTCTTCCAAGGACGAGCAGAGCTCGCCGGCTGCAGCTGCTGGAACTACCGAGACCTCAGCAAACTTTGATGCTGTGGCTGCTCCCATGTTATATCCAGCTTCGGTCCAGTGATTTCTCAGAAAGACTAGTGTATTGATTTATGAAGCAGAGGCATACGGCTGAAGTGGAGCTGTGTTGAGTAGTGGAGAGTGGCAGTTTTAGACGGATGCAACTTTGGGCTTTGCTCCCCCCCAGTAGATTGGGATTATGAGTGTTCTTAACGTAGCACAGCACAAACAACCTCTTCCCTTGTGCTCATTAACCTCAAATCTGTTCTCATGCATGGAGTTTGTGTGTGATTTATACGGGAAAGTGTCCTGTGAAGATACCGCACACGGTCGAACATCTTTTCTGGAATAAGAGTTTTAAGTGGTTTGAGATGGTTGCTTCATGGTTTTATCTGAAATGTAAATCAGTCCCCTGCCACTGTGGTATCACTTAAGGCTTTCTGTTAAAAGATGCGAGTTAAATTCTTGTAGGAATGCCTGTACAATTCAAACCTGGCCTAGCCGAGGGTAGAATTCAATCCTGCATGTTAGTGTACAGTTTTGTAGACTTAATTTTAAACAGTTCATAATTTCTGTACTCTAGCACAAAGTTTACCAAGCATCAGCATCTAACATTAAAGACAATGATTATCCCATGTTGTAACTCCTTAGAAAACTGTACAGACAAGCTGAGCAACCCCAATACTGACTGTTAGTTCTATTAGGAAAGCCTGACAGTATTATCTTTGTTAGATAGACATGGGCTTAAAATGCCTCCGTCCACTACGTGTTTTTTAAATTCCTCATAGCAACAGGAGCATGTGTACATAAACACTGAAATACTCTCTAGGAATTATCTTCAGCAGTCAACATTTTGATAACTGCAGCTGCTCTGATACTCTATCAGCCAGCTATTTATTGCTGGTAACGCACATTGACTAGTGAGCTATTTTCCTTCCTTTAGCAGGCCAGACTTAAAAGGTAAAATAAAGTGGGGCAAACTTGAGTGCTCACGCTCTTTAAAAATGAGCTACTAAGTAGCTATGCCACCCTGATTACAAATCCAGGGCATTCAATTCAAGACTGAACCAAAGGGAAGCCTGCTAGTCTAACTGCCTCTAATAACTAAATCAGTATTTTAACTGCCTCCTGGTGATATTCCTCCATATCTGCAAGCAATGCCTGCATACTCAATCCAGGATTTAGAATTATTTTGCTTTCTTAAATGACAGGAACTCTCTCTGGAGCTGTACTATTGCAGCTGACATGATATTGTTTTAAAGCAAGAGCATGTCACAAAACAGGTGTCAGAAAAATCTTTCATACAAAGCTTCCCCATGTTAGTTAGTCTGTTCGAGAGAATTATCTTAATCCTTCCATAAGGAGGCATTTAAGTCTGATTCCTGAAATATTTAACTGAATTATTTATGATCTCACCTGCTGTTTCAGCTTCCATCTGCCACCTGGTAATGCCTGAAATAGGCAGCACAAGATCGAAGGCTTTGCCTAACATTCTATTTTGTGCTTACGTGTTGATGTAGACATAGAAGTCTTGCATCTTCTAATTGTGGAAGCAAACATATATATGTCTTCCAGCAGTTGACTCAAAAACAAACAGTAGACACAAGTCTCAGTGTTTATTGTTACCAGACTGTGTTTAGCAGATTTCTGAAGCAGAAAAGTTTGGCTCCAAGTTGTTGTTTTTGTTGTTTTTAAATTAACATGACATGATTCAAAGGCAAGAGTTAATATATTATCATAAAAATATATTTAGAAATCTACAGTGCTCTAACTTTCACTATTCATACATATTGTAAAGCAGAGTCAGTGCTATCATTACTTTTCTAAAGATTACAGTACTAAATCTACTTTTGAAAAGCATTTGTGTTCAGTTAATGACAATAGCTACCTTTGAAGGGCTCAGAAAGTGTCCTTTCTTTTCAATAAAAGTGTGTTCAACTATTCATTTCTGCCACATAAAACAATTATTTTATTTTGCTGAAAGACTAAACATCATATTATATGGGCATCATATTATATTAGCACCAGGGCATCAGGACTAGTAACTCCTTCGCTATCAGTTGCTGCAAAAACTTGAGTCTACAACCTTCAGGCAAATACCCATCATTGAACCTCCTTCATCCCACCCTTGCAACCAGTCTAGAAGCAGGAACAAAAAAACCTCTGTCTCCATATATCTCCTGCTTAATTGCTTCTGAGCAGCCAACGTAGATAATGAGGTGGTTGTTTACACTGACTTCCCCTACTACCTATTTTTGCAACCAAAGAGGAGACTTTCTAACTGCTGTTGGAAGCTGGTTTCTGGGGGAGCTTGGTCTCCCTTTTGGCACACCCAGCAAGGCTGTATGCCACTTTGCCAGTGCCTGCTGTATCAATAGATAGACATTCGTATCTGAGACACTACCCAGGACACTCAGCTATTTCCCGGAGACTGAACAATGCTGCTTACTCTCAGAATAGATGGGGTTAATTTACCAAGTTATTCAAAGATTATGTCTTATGCTCCCGAGAGAAAGAAAAACCTATATGAAATATGTAGCAGATAACCAAAATCCAATCATCAATGCTGGCTTTATTAAAGAAAACACCCTTCTTCTTGGGGAAGCCTGAGCAGCCAGGAGTACAGTGTGCGAGAGGCTCAAGAAGTCCTGACTTGTCTTCTGAATTATCTAGTTCTGAACTACCTATTATCTACTTTTCCAGGCAGATCATTAACTGCTAAAGAGGAATTCCTCATGGAATAAAGTGCTGTAATACTGATCAGGATTTGCTTAAAAACAATAATACTAAATATTACTTACAGTCTTTATTTTGCTCCCCACAGCTGCATCACTTTGCAGAGATGTGCTGGCACTTTTTTTCTGATAGAAAACATCACAGCTCACAGGCTCTGGATACAGTTCTACCTTCACAGCAATGCGGGCAGTTTACTGGGCTATTTTGCATATGGTAACTAAGCAGCAAATGGGATAAGCATGCTAAGCACTTGCTGAAGAGGAGGAAAGTAATTTCAATCACAATTACATGGCAAAAAATATGGCTAGAAAATATGCTGACAAGCAGAAGGAGTATTACTTTCAGTAGAAATGGGCTTAATCAAATGTTTACTTTTTTAATTTTTAATTATTCTGGAACATATTAGGCACTCCCTCTAGGCAACGTATTAGGTAGACTGAATAAGACATCAAAAACGTGGGCAAGTCCTGTTCTGGTTGCAGCCAGCCTGAAACTATAGAAGATGACAAGAAAGCTCTGCTAGGTTTCTTACTGACAAGTACTCAAAACTACTCAAGGGGAAAACCACGTGAAAGGTTGAACATACAACTAATGCATCCTAAGATGAAGAATTCAGAGCAGCATTCAACAGGAATTTGGTTAAAGCAGAGTATTGTCTTCAGTTTAGGGAACAGCTAAGCTACCATCATGAGACTGATTAGGAAAAAAGAGAAGAAAAAAAAATCTATTCATAACTTGCTAGCAGAAGCATGGGCTGAGGTTTCCTTTCATACATTTGCCTTTAAAGAAAAGGCAGTCAGTTACAAGGCATCCTACTCTTAACTGTTTGTTCCCTCACATGAGACTCATGCCCAACAGCTACCTGGTAAATCTGAACAACCCACGTTCTATTTGGATTTCAAGGGAAAACCAGAGGTCCTAGGCCAACCCTTACCTAATGAAAGCAAGCAGGTGAAACTCAGCAGCACTGGAAAGAATACCCAGCAGAGACCAAAAATAACTTCCACAGATATTCATGATCTGTCTAGAAATGCCTTTGATGTTAAACCCCATATGGCATACTTAGTATTTTTTATAATTCATTTCCTGGGGAAGCTAATGAGCTTAAGAGTGAAATTACCTCTCTGGAAGTCAAAACGAGGAAGTGTGAAGAAAGGAAGGATGACCTGAAAAGCAGATTTAGAAGCAATCTTTGCATATTAAGCATTGCTGTGGGAAATAGTGTAATTAGTTTTCTTCAGAAGTTATTCCCTGGAATTGTCTAAGTGGTATTTCGGCTCCCAAACATCAGGCAAAAAGAGTGTTAGATAAAATAGGTTGAAAAAAAGAAATCTCCACACTTTCTTTTTTTAAAGAGAAATCCTTTCCCTAACTTTCAGCAGCACAGTGACTGATGGTTTATTTTTAGAGTGCAGACCATACAATATAAAGTCCCATTCTCGCAGAAAGAAGAAATCATTAAAAAAAAATGAATTCTTTAGAGTGTAGTTTATTATGGGCCATTCTCTTTTCAAATGTCTAACGGCTCCCACTTATGAATCACTCATTTCCGTAAGTTCCTGCAGTGGGCTAAATCATTTTACGAATAGAAATTCATACAAGATAGATATTCTTTTATTTGCAAAATAAACTAGCTAACGATTGACTGTAAATTGCAAGAGTTCCCATTAAATTCAAAGAAAGGCAGTATTAGAGCTTAAACACAAATTACTGTCTACAGCTGCTGATTCAAATACTTGAAACACAATGAGGGCTCTCAGATTAGCACTGACTGTTGATGCTGCTACGTTGTCAACTATTCCATTTGCAAAAGACCAACTCTGCTTTGTTTTTTCCATAATCATGCACTTCTTCCATAAAGGATAAAAAAGAGGGTAAGCTCTAGGAAGCTTAAATTGTGCCAGACCCAATTACATGGTGTAAACCAAAATAAACCTTCTAAATTAGGTTAGTTACAAGCTCTTTGGTGACATAATGGTTTATAAAACATTTAAATCCATCAATAGATATGCAAAGCAAGCCAATACCATTTCAATTTTAAAGGTCTAAAGGTTTGTCTTTATAACTCACAGAACAACATTGTATTTTCATTTTTATATTACTTAACTGTGAGTTTGAATTTCTCTTCAAAGCAGTTTGAAGAGCAAATGACAGCTGGCTTAGGAACAGCAGCATGGATTAACTGCAATATTAAAAGGGCTCTATTTCAGACCAAAAGTGTGAGAACGGTAACAGCACAAAAACAGCCTAGAATCCTCATCTGCAACTTAAAGTTTTAATCAGCTATGGCATAACTGACCTCAAAACTCAGACACAATAGGGTTTGGACAAATCTTCCCATTTCCTAAGCCGGGGCAAATCAACTCTCTGCTAGAGAGTTCTAATGGGAGCCACCTGAAATCCTATAATTTATATAATTCATCACACTGAAGATATATATCCTATAAAGACTCTGACACAATATTACAGTCACTTTTTCTAGACTGCTATTGCAAGAAATTAAAATGTTATCCTTTTTTAATAATAATAAAAAAGAGTTTTTTTAATTATCTTATTTACAGAAGCTATTTCTATCTGGAGAGTTTTTATGTTATATTATTCAATCTAAATCCTGTAGAGATACTGATCATCTTTTCTTATATCACCCAAAACTAGTAAAGAAAAGTTGAGACAATTCCATGGTACGACAAGAGTCTTGTAATTCACAGTTGCAAGTATGGTATTTAGCTGTAAAACCCCAATATTAACTGAAAATTTAACCAAGCATTAGAAAATGTCACATACAACCTTTCCTGTGGTGAGAGAATATACCACAAGAGAAAAGACAACATCAGTGAAGAGCTTTTTCTTTTTTCTTTTTTTTTTTTTAATTAATAACTTCTTAGTTCAGGAAAAAAAAAATAAATCACAAAAAGAGAACTGGAAGAACTACGCTCCACCTTCTTTATAAAAGAGCTTTCTCAAAGAGAGGGACTATATACCTGATTCACCACAACGTCAAACCCTATCATAATCACCCTGGTTTTCACAACATCTATTCTACCACATTTCATGCTCAGCTTCCAAATATCTCTTATAAAGAAGGTGGGGGTGTGCTTTAAACAGGTTAAAAATATGCTGCACCTTTACAGTATTTAAACAATTACACCAAGCATAGTTCATACATTTATCACATTAACTATCACCTGGCAACCATACATTTAAAAAGGTCTAATGTAGAGAGTATGTAATACCCATGAAAGATACTCTTATTTACTTAAGAGCATATAAAGATCAGGATTTATTCACCCTCCCCATCTGCAAGTTAATTTCTCATCTCTTCCTGGTAAAATATAAATGACCAAAACAAAAAAAAATCCCTTCATTCCATTGCACTACCGCAACCCTATATGCATAGAAAGGCAGATTAATTATCTGTAACAGGTAAAAGGAAGAGGGTTTTATAAAAGGAATTTGAAGAACCTCTACTGCACAGGTAGTTTAGATGTTAAGTACATTAATTATTTTTTTTCCATTTTTAAGTCACATAATACATCCCTATACAAACATAACTTGAGTAAGTGCAAGCGAGGTTGTACATAGTACTGTAGACATATTATTCTTGACCAACAAAAAGAAATTCAGCACATAAGCGGCTTGAACACTAGCACAGTGACAAGTCTATGCTGAAAGCCCATCTGGGGTGTGGGAAGTGGTGAGTGAGAATGCAAAGCACATTTCTGCATATAATGTGCAAAGGCTCAGTCTCCACAACTGCACTCAATTTGCTACATGCACAGCCAGAGATGAAAATGAGATCAAAAACAGCTGGGAATGGTTGTCCTGAGAAGATACAATATCATTAAAAATACCTAAACACAAAAATACAAATACAGAAGTAACAGAACATCGTTAATAGCAGTAAAAGACAGAAACAAATTGTTGTTTTTAAAAGAAGTTTCAAGTATTATTCCAGCTCCAATTTCAATCCTACTTATAGGAGAAAATGCCCAGAGATTAGGAAGAGAAGTCCACACCAAAGTGTACGTTTAATAGCACATGGGCATGGTCAACAGACCCATCCTTGTGGCAGCTATTTTAGAAAATAAAAATCTAAAAAGAAATGCATCATTCTAATCAGCATTCATATTAACATGTGTATTACTGGAGATGGCTGTTTAGTTCACTGAAACCAGTAGACACAGTGTGCTGCATCATTTGTGCTCCATTATAAACACATGGTATTGTGTGTACACTTTTTAATATTGAAGTCTAAATCTTGTTCACAAAGTAAGGCATACTTAAAAACAACATGTTATCTACAGAGGTAACTTTGTATGCTTTCTTCTCCTTCTTTTCCACTCTTCTAGGTACAACAATGAAGAAAAATTGGTCCCAGTTAAGTGAGTGAACTTAACTATCAGACTATTATAAAACAGATCAGATCGCACTTTTAAAATGATGCTTGGGTATTTTCTTAAAAGAGCTCAGCAAAAGGCATGGGAATAAAATCTAGTTTTATGGTGTTGTCTTTTGTTTTTAATACCAGTGACACCAGTGTTCTCCCTCATCAGCCCTAGACCTGGCCAAAAATGTCTCTGTGTTGCTACAGTTTGTCCATATTGAATTATTTTCAGTAAGATTGTTCTTTTCAGTAAAGCTGCTATATTCTGTTTTAAATATAGCTTTTTCTACATTTTTACCAGTGTACGCATGCTAGGGAACAGCTGCATGGCAGAGGTACATACTTAGCATACAATATCAAAGGAAAAAAAAAAAAGGAAATATAAAAGAATGAACCAGTGTGTCCTACTGGCTGCTCTATGTCAAAAGCACTGTTTGGTCTTCTGATATAAAATACTACAGAAGTAATATTAGCAGAAGTCTGTTCTGCTTCAAGTATTACCCCAACTTTAAAGGTGATTTTCAATTTTTGTGCAATTATTTCTGTAATTTAACATGAATATAAACATCAACACCACTAATCTAAGAAAAGAAACTGTATTCTTCCACTGTAACACTGCACATATGGCAGAAGCTTTAAGCTGAAACAGCTGTTAAATGGACGGAAAAAGAGAAAACACTTTTATAAAGAAAAGATTAATGTGTTTGCTGTTTAAATGGAATGAGTAGTGACAAAAATAACAGACTAGAGCAAAAAGCAGTTATGAATATACACTGACAATTTCCTTCTTAAATATTAATGGCTCTTGAAACATCCATCAATTACTTATACAAAACATTTCTATTTTAAGTCTAAGGATTTTTCTTAGTTTCTCCACAAGTAGTGCAAATACACTCCTTATTCTTAGGTCTTCCCAAGATATGGCTGGTTTTTGTGTGCGTGAGTGTGTTTGTGTGTGTGATTTTTGTTTGTTATTCTTCTTCACTGCAGTGATACAGGAACCCTGTAGTCACGACGATGGAATGCAATGCGTGCTGGACTTTCTTCAAAACAAAACCAAAAACCTACCTTACTCACATACAGCTGTAAAAGTCTACAAATTAGAAAGTTCACATCAGATTATCTGATGCAAGAGTTATTGATTCCCTGCTAAGGGGAATCTGAAAAGATCCCCTGAAACCTTAAACTGTACAAGCAGTGTTATTAGGTTTTGCCCTCTCTTTACAGACTGCAAGCATTCAGTTCTTGAATCGTGTTTGTTCACAGATGTGATTGAATTTCCTAGGGAAAAAGAAAAAAAAAGTTCTCAGAAGTCACACAACACAGAGGTATTTTAAATGTTAAAGCAGAACATTTACATGATAACATATCTGTTTTTCAGAACCTGTTTAGATTGAAATTTACCACCGGGTTATCTATAACAGGATTTTCAGCATCTCTCCTGCCTAACCCTTGTTAGTGATATTATGCACACAGAAACCTATTATTAAGCCTTCTTTTATGCTTCTACACACCTCACATCCAGAATGCAATTAAAACAGGACATCAGAGAATTAAATTTTGCCCTGAGACACATTAGTCACCTTTGGAATCAGCATTATACAAGTCACTGGGAACTGGTATTAACCAGGCTAACAAACACATTTCAGTAAAAACATGTTCTTTCATAGGCTTGGACTCTTCTTCCGGAAAAAGGATAAAGGACAGTTAAAGTTTATCCTCATTTTCTATTAATCATGTTCTATGGGAATGGCAAGAATTAAATAGGTAACACAATTTTATAAAAAGCATTTCTAATTCTTAAAAACTTCTCTCCACTCATTCTTCACTCTTTTTCTTACTTACCTCCTAAACCATAACTGAAACACAAGTTAAGAACTGGAGTGTTGAGTGTGTGCCTCTATATATACATGTGGAAGAGATGACGCAAACGAGATCATGAATTTTAGTCCTCTTACCAAATCAGACAAAAGATTAGAAAGAAATCCTGCTTATGCAACAAAATTCCTTAACAGAAAGTTTAGAAACAAATAAAAAAAAGGAAAAAAAGAACAATGATTATCTAGAAGAGATCCAACAGCAGTTTTTGGTTTTATGGATTTTTGGAACTAACAACAGCAGCCAGTAAGTACCATAAACAGGTAACGCTTGAAGAAAAAAATATACCAAAAGCCTTGCATCTTTCCCATTCTAGATGGCAACAGAATTATCCAATATGAACAAAGAATATTGGTACACACTTTCATGCAGAATTAACTCTCTGCTATCTAAAAATAAAATATTCTTTGGGCAGACAACACTAACTTGAATTCACAGACAGATTCATTGCTTTGAATTATATCTGCAACTTAAACTGCAAATTAGTTTTGAAAGATAGTTGGCAAAATCCTCTGTAGTTTTAATAAACTGGGGATGAATCTTTTAAAAGTCTTATGACCTGCTTGCACTAACTGTAAAGGCTAGTTATTTCCAACTCACAGTACAGAAAAATAAAAAAAGGAATTAAGCTGCACGTGTTCATTGCAGCATTAGAAAGGTAGTGCAGAACTTTCTATTCACTAAAGCAATTTCTCAGTAAGGTATAATAGCTCAGTCATGTATGGCGCTGCAAATTTAGAGGAAAATACCTCCGCTTTTTAGATGCACATTTTCTGTGTATGTCCAGATACCGTAAAAGGACTAACTTCATTCATCCTGATCAATACCAAAAAAGCACCTTACATTCTTATGGCTTCACACTGTAGTAGTTAGCAGACAAAATGGCAAACTAATTCCTGATTTCAAAAACTTTATATCCAGTGCCACTAACCATATATGACCACTAGAAAAGTGAGAGTTATGTTCATGTTTTCAGGCTCAGAACTTCATTTTCACTAGGTACCAATTTGCTTGAGTCAAAGGAATAAAACCTAGAAGTCCCCCAAAAGAGCAATGCGTAAGTCACACCAGGTTCCTAACATTGCGTGTTCCAAGCTCTTCTGCTTCTTTTGCTGCAATTATTCCCACCAATTTACCCCTTCAAGGTCTGCTGCACTTTACTAGAGGAGTCTCTCCCAGAACTTCAAAAGGAAATAGCACAGGGCTAATTATTGTACTTACAGTGTACTTAAGAGGCACCCAGACATAAGCAAATAAGAGCTGCTTCAGGGGGAAAAGACCAGGAATTAAGGGGCAGGGAGGCAGGCTTGGACAACAAGAAGCAAGAAGTGTCTGCCATGGGGTACAACAACTTACAAGTGCTAGTGTACCCTTCTGACACTTGCAAAGGGCTCACTTCAAAGTTACCCAAAGCTCATCGAATTTTGCTTGTGCTGCAGCAGCCTTCCTCCTCTTTGAGGTCTGAGCTACAGTTTCACAACTACTTTTCTATCCATGGGTTTTGGGAACAGTAAGTACTTTACAGTTTTTGGTGTGCATTTTCTTTAAAAATGTAAAAGAAATGCTGAATTTTACAGCTTACATGGCATGATGTGCTTTGACCTGAGTCCGACAGTTGCGCCCCCAGTAGCAATCGGGACGTGATGTGACAGTCACTACAAAACAAACAAATGAAGCATTACATTTATTGTAGAAATGACTAAATAAGGAGATGCAGACTGTTAAGTCACTTCTAACAGCTTACTAATGCTAATACACATTACTCACCAGAGCAGGCGCTTTTTTTGTAGAAAATAAAGCAATATTGCTAACAGACTACTGTACACTACAGTTTTACCTTTCTAGGTTCAAAGCAAAAACTTGATAAAGGAAACAAAATTCTTTCTGAGTTTCAAACTCCAACAGAATTAAGATAAAACAATTTGGTTCACATGCCTCTCAGCTGGAACTTTACCCTTTACTTCAACAAAGATGGACTTCACAGTTTAAGACACCAGGCACATGCCTAAATACATTTCCATATGAAAGAAAGACATTAGTTTAGGCAGTGGTTGCTTTCCCTTAGTTTTAGGTACATTATAACTCCATGGTCCAATAGTGCTTTACAACAAAGAAAACAATACTAAGAAGAAAATAGGCTAAACTGACTGTGCCTCCTTAAGCACAGCAACAGAAGCAGAATTCTCAATAAGTTTGGGACAGGGATGCTGCTGTTAATAAGGAGGACTGAATGGACAAATGTAACAGATTTAGAAGCAAACTGGTGGGAGGGTTTCTATACCCAGGGTATCTGGGAATTGAAGGAGGCATTGTTGCCTTCTATACTGACACTGTAAACAGATTTATAATACATCTTTGAAAACATCCTTGCTTCTAGCTGAGAGGTGGTAAAACATGTGCAGGAAATGCATAATCTTACATATTAAAAATGGGAATTCAAAGGAAATTTTTAAAAGTAGCATTTCTTATTTAAATCTAAGGCTTGAAATAGAAGAGATAAGAAAAAGTTGTTTGTCTCTACTGCATAAAGAAAAACAATTGACCACCTGGTAATTCAGCAACAGGAATATTCTGCCTGTACTGGTAGGCAAGCTCTCGAAAGCTGCGAAGGCCACAACAGTAGCAAAGCACCGTGTTCCCAGTAATTCTGTAATCTGTGGAGAAAGCCATTTTTACATAACATTAACAGAAAGCTTAAGAAGTCAGCTCTGGTTATGTATGCAGAACTTCAAACCTCTTTATAAAGATTTATATATAGCTAGAAAGAGACAAAATCGAACATAATACAGAAGGGACGTACCTGACAGCATAAAAACTCCTCTTTGAAGAGCTAACAGACTTTCATTTAACATATTTTTCCATGTCAGACCCCTGGATGCCAGGTAATCCTGAAATAAAGCAATTAAAGTGCTTAAGTGAGAAAAAAAAATACAACATTAAGAAGAGACAAAATCTTCTCCCTCAGATTTTATTAAACCTGTGTAGCTAGGGTTACAAAATGGAATGATGTTGATCACAAAAAGGAAATATCATTTCTTTAGCTTAATTAGTAAGATACTTCTGGATCACTAATAAAACCTAGGATTTAGAATCTTTTGTTCAGATGATTCTGATGCTAATCAGAATGCATCTCTAGAATAATGCCCAATCCATACGGAGACTAGATAATCCACACAATTATCCCAAAATAACTCAAATAAATCTTTCCGATTTAGCCACACTAACTATAGCCTTGGCCCAGTGGAGCATTCAGTACTCATTTTATTCCCTTTTTAGAAGCCAGGTGCTGCGAACGACACAATGCTGTCACTGTAACACTTAGGCAGCACATCACTAATTCCATGAGTTAGTAACTCTTAAACATTACATATCATACATAATGATTTTTATCCATACCTTTAGGATATCTGACTCGTAGTGGTTGTTGTTTAGGACTCCATCTAAACACTTGTCACCAAGATTTATTTCTAATCAGGAGATAAAAAAAGAAGTTACTACTTCTTCCCCAAACCAGCTGGCCTTTATGCATTTTCTATAGAGCTTTACCTATCTCCTGAAAGAATGCACACAGACTCCTGCGAGCACCAAGTACATGACTGCATTCAAACAAGTACGGGATACATAACTTCCAGTGGAACTCACAACATTACGTTTTACAGTTTCACCCATAGGGCACAGTCCCAACTACTTATCTGCAGAGTAACAGTGCTGTTAAAGGATATTCCATTAGCTTCATAATGCAGTGATTTTTTTTCCAATTGTTCTAGCTTATTTTCAAATATATCTAAAAGCTTAAGCAGTCTAAAAATTTAAGAACAAAAAGTTCTCTTTGAATCAGATAGCATCAAATGCTCAGTTTTCTTGCAGTGATTTATATCATTTCACTACTACGCTTAAACATATCACTATTCTTTTTAACATAGAAAGCATCCTGCTCAGCAAGCAAAGTTCTCAAGCTTAAAAATGATGACAAAAAGTTAAGTCCTCTCAAATCTAAGACATACACCTCTCAAGGGTTACTTGTATTTGCAATGTGAGGATACAGATTGTGAGGACTTTATTCCCTTCGCAGGACTGTGCTACAAAGTCAATTATTATATTTCTTAAATTATCTAAAGTTCAAGACATACAGATAATATTGCAAAGTGAGCATGTTCAGAAGAAGCAGATCATTGCACATTACCACAGAATGGTGCCAGACAGCCAAAACAGGCCATCCGAGTGCAGCCCCAGTATAAGTGGCAGAAGGGTTGCAGACAAACTGTACCTGTAAATAACAGAAAAAACAAACAAATCTGTAAGAACCTACACACAGCATATCTCAACAGTTAACACTATTGTAAAACAGTAATAATGGAGTCCTGCTAAACTAGTTAATAAAAACCAAAAACAAACAAACAAAAAAACCCCACAAAATACAGCTTTCTCGTTTGAAACAAATTCTAGAGGTATAAACCAAATTCTATAAAGAATCTTTTTTGCTGTGACCACAACTGTTCAAATAAAGAACATATAGACAAAGAATGCCCTTAAAATACATCTAAATTTAGTTAAAAATAAGAAAAGATATATTTGTATAGCCAAGATTAAAAAAACAATAAAATACACACATTGTTGAGGAGCAACATGAGGATTCTGTTCACGCTCTGCTCTTCGGTCAGGCATTGGCTGAAAGCAGCAGGTACATATTACATGGCTTCCTTGAGCAGGGCAAACATATTCTTGGACAGCTAAATGGCAAAAAAACACAGGAGATGAGGTTAAAATAGACTAAACAATGTGAATATTAGCAATATAAATTCAGAAAGCAACACACAAGCAATAGGCCTTTTACAAAAACTATAGAAGAGCAAAAAAAAAAAAAGTGTGTGTAAATTATGCATGCATGTAAAATATTTGAACATTTAAAACAGTTTATGACCTACCAAGCATTCTGAAAAAGCCACTGCCAAATCCGCAGATATTTGCAAAGACTTATGTGAACTGGTGATTCTCGCAAAACGCTACAAAACTGAGCTCAGTTCACAATGATTACTGTGAGTTTTATAGTGACACTAACCTGCAGGGAAGTTGGCAGACGTAGATGGTGCATCTCCCAGGGCTTGCATTCCTCCGGCCTCTGTCTCTTGGCCTGGGCCAGGAAGAGCTGGAACAGAATGTCGTCGATAGCCTGGGCACTGTCTGCAAACTATATATGGCTGGCTGAAAGAATAAAGTCATAGCAAACACTGCTCAATAAATGCAAATAGAACTCAACAACCTGTGCTAAAGAGGGTCGATCATACTCCTGAAGTTTAAATTTTGTATTTCTTCATTCAGTAATATTTGGAAGTGTATATAACA
>JAUBOD010000858.1:1670213-1684013 GCA_032353885.1 Nothura maculosa
TAAAGAGGGTCGATCATACTCCTGAAGTTTAAATTTTGTATTTCTTCATTCAGTAATATTTGGAAGTGTATATAACAAAATAACACAGAATTTTATAAAGTCTGCCACAGTCATAACCAATAAAAGCCCCTTACTATCATTTGTGGTATTCTGTAAATATTTCCAAAACAAAAGCAGTGTGACTGGAAGCATAATGACCTCTTCCAAGGACGTACAAATGACTTGTGTACAACTAATGTGCAAGCAGATTTAAGGCAGCAAAACAGTGTAAGATTCAAAAAGGTGGAAGGACAGTAAAGGGAGGAACAAAGCTACAGCAATCATGTATAGGAAGAATCCTTTTTTTTTCTGTTCCTCTCTAGATATAAAGCAAAAAGTTTTTGCTGTTGAAGTAAAGCTATTTTGGTGTCTGGGAATCCCTCAGTAAAGCACTGGCTGCTTCAAAAGCATGCATCTGGTGAGAACAGCCTGCCAGACACATGAGCATGATCACTGCAGCAGCACTCATAAGGTCATGGACGGCTTTAATTCATGCAAAAAATCTTAGCCAAAGAAACTGTTGTCTCTAGGACAACAGCCATGAAAGGTAATTTCATGCATCTCATGTGAAGCTGTTGTACAGCTGAGGAAAGAGCTCTTGGTCTTAAAATGAATGTTGCTGAGCTTCTAAGGAGTTCTAATTTCCATTTTTTGTTGACTGCTCAAGGATCAGTTGGCCAGTACAATTGCCAAGATAGTTACCGGTAAGAATGAACTTACTTGAAAATGAAAATAAGATTAATTCTCATAACTATCAGGGAAATATGAGCAGCAAGCACATATATGAAATACAAAAATTATGTTTATGAAACTATCCTAGTTTGTGATCTAGGACATTCAAATATGAAGAAATGTTGGCAGTGCATAACTTAAAAGAATATACCTAATATCTGAAGATTCACTATCAACATCTGACAATTCCAAGAGATCCTCAGAACTTCCTTCCTCATCTGAAAACGATCTCCGCACCTTAGGTTGCAACATATCTTGAGTAATTTTGTTTCTAGCATCCATGCTACGCACATCATCCTCATTACGACATTTATCTGCAAGAGAATCAAAGTCAAAAATCAAGAGAAAAAGATTCATGGCATCCGTTCTCCTAAGGAAAGATCATGATGACTCTACACTTACTAATATCTTTGAAACTACTGTATTCATGATGATCAAACTTATTTTTAAATACCAGAGTTATTTAAACTCTAATTAAGATCAGAGATCAGAGTTATATTTCAGGATGTTTTTCAGAAGTGTCTGAGTTTAGGCAGCCCAATCAGTTTTCTTTGGTTGTTAATATGGATATATTCATGACTAAGCCACAAAATAAAACTAATTAAGAATTCTTAGAGTGCTCAGTTACAGTATTAAATCATCTTCAATTCTCATCCAACATTTGAAACATTACTAGTTATTATGTCACATTAAACATTAGAGCTTGTCTTTTTACAGCTATGTAGGAGAAGACATCACAGTATCAAGATGCATATAGAGGCTTAATACACAGCAGTTTTCTCACATACATCAATTGCTTCTGTTATACACACTGCTCAACTTGCCTGGATGCTGAATCAGATAAGCTTCAACTAGGTTGTTCAAGATATGGTTTTTACAAATACGTTCTACTGGACAACGACAAGTTGGACAGAGAGAGGATCTTTCCATCCATCCTGAGTAGCAGGCGGCACAGAAAGTATGCATGCAAGGCTGCAGGCTGGAATATAAACATGAGATCAGTGAAACACATGGAGTCAAAACGCGAATCTTTCACATTTATTGTGTGCTTATATAATTAGGATGCAGCTGTGATGCATCCAACTGATTCTATCCATATGGATTGAACAGAAAAAATAAATAAAAGCTCCACGGGACTTGTGAAAACATAGATTCTTCTGGACTCCTCCTCAAACAGCTGTCTTTCAACTTATGTTTTTCTCACATCATTACAGCTTTTGTCAGTCATACATACCTTACACAATCATGCAGAAGTTCTTGGCATATAATGCAAGTTAGTGTTTCTTCCATCTTATCTGGTTTTACATTTGATGTTTTTGCATCTTCAGAGCCAATTTTAATTATACATTCACTTGGTGCTGCTGCTGGAAGATTTAGACAATCATCTTCATCTATAAAGACAGAATATCCCACTGATTATAGCTCTCAAAGGTGGGAATTTTTTTTGCAAGTGTTAAGAAACGACCTGAAGGTTACATGGTTCACTGGTAAGAGATTTGCTAAAGGCTTTGCTCATGTAAGTTTCTGCTACTGAAGTCATCATTTTCACTAGACCAGGAACCAAGTAAAGAAGAGGCAAAAAACAAATCCAGACAGGATTGACAACAGCTGATCTGCGTTTGGAATTACCTATCTAAAATGAACACAGCCTTTAAAGCCCTTCTAGGTTTGGCAGATTTAAATTAATTTTGTCTTAATAATGTAAATTGAGCACAGATCTTTATGCTTGCTTTATTCAAATATTATAACATATAATTATATAATAGATTATATATAATAGATTTAAATAGAAGACTGCACAGTAGGCTGCTGAGTATTGTAGTATACTAGCCTTCTCTTAGTTTCTTCTTAGCAGGTTCCAAATCTTCCTCCTTCTCTTCCTCTTCTGTCCTTTGCAAATCTGATTCTGTTCTTTCTTTGTCACCAAATTCTGAAGTGATTGTAGAAGTTTCAGTGCTCATATCCAGCTTTTTGTGTTCATCATGCATTGTTTTTAGACACACAGATTCTAAGATGGAGAAAGCAGGCACAGGAGTGAAAACTGAGGGCTGTGATCCTGCAAAATAAAAGCAGAAAAGATTATCATAATTGCACACAGTTATGTGGCTTATAAAAACAGCAGCAACTCAAATCCAAATGAGGCACACACACCAATGTCACTCTAAAATTTTCATTCCTATTTAAAATGTAGACTGTTTTATTTTTCATAAGACTATTATCCACATCAGGTCTTGCTGACAACAGTGTCAGGCAGGGGATTTATACAATCTTGATCACACACAAGCCAGGAGAACAACAGACAGCCTGTGATGCTTGAATGTCAACTCAAGTACAAATTTTCATTTTCAGAGGAGCATGTGGGAAATTTCCAATGAACTGCTGACAATTCCATTTTCCAGATAACTGTTCTGGCTGCCATTCTATTGCAAGAATTATGCAGCATTTGGCTAGTATCCTTGCTGATATTACACAGGACATACAAGACTGAGGTTCCATATGACACCTTTTGGCTTAAAACTCTAAGCAAGGACTAGCAATTCAGCAGCAGCAAGTGACAAAACAGTTTCTCAGCAGAACTACTGCATGAATGCAAACATTCATATCCAGTTATTCTGCTACAGAAGCCATGTCCGTTCTAAGCTTTCACTGATAGGTTCTCATTACCAAGATATAGTGTAAAGACTGAACAGTTCTGAACACATGTATTTTCTGCCTCCCTGACCATAAGCAATTCTTGAAATTGTTTTACCCATCCAGGATTTATCCTGTATGCTAACAGAGGAAGTTAAATACACATATCCACCTGTTCCTTTCACTAGGACTTGAGAGGATATATGTTGCAGACCTGATGGAGGTAGGCAACTAATCTGTTTAAATTCAGCGTTGGGGTAACAGCTGATGGAATGCGACATGACTCTTACCAGATGTCGAAGGATTATCCTGCTCAACAGATGCAGACTCAGTAAGAGAGGTAGAAGCATTAAAGAGGTTAGATGTAGAAGTAGATGGCTGTGGTTCCTCATAGCAAGACTGAGTAGCTGACGGTGAGGAGGTAATTTGGGTCTCATCATTACTTCTTCCTGTACTTGAGGTATCTTTGGTCACATGGCATAAGTTTTCTACATTAACTTCTATATTTAGAGGAAAATAAAGGAAAGAAGAAAAATCTGTGTGACAATCATAACATTATGGTTTTAAATGAAGCTTCCCTCAAAATTCCAGAGGACCAAACTTTTTCAAAAGGGTTACAGTAATCTCTAGAGTTTGATTCCTCTTCTTGATTCTTGAATTACATCCTTACCTACTGGTTCTTGAGTTGCATCATGTTGTGTGTTTAAGGATTCATAGAGATAAGCAACATCTGCAAGAGATGACAAGAGAGATTGCTCAAAAATTTAAAGCAAAAATGAAGTAACTTCAGTCTCACACAAACAAATTCTGTTGACAAGTGTTCATTTTCCCTACGTCTGACAACAGAAGAGGCAAATGAGAGATCACCTCCATAGTTCAATGCTAATATTCCTACCTAGGAGGCAATTAGAAAGAGCACAGCAAGATCTTTTCTTCTCAGGAAGCCAGGCAGAGAAGCTTTTGTGCAAAGTTTAACTTGTGCCAGCCATGGTATTAGAGGCTTAATCATTTCTTAAACCTAAAATCTGCTCTGTGTCAGAACAAACTGGGAATATTTTTACTGACACTTTAATGAAAACTGTTGGAAGCAGCTTATTACTTCTAAGCTCACTTCAACTTTTCAGTCAATTTATTTAGATTTCTTTGGGAGATACCTGAAATCTCAAAATACAAATTAAGACACGTTACATATTTCACCCAGAAACTAATTTATGATCTATTAATAAAACAAACTGGATAGCTCCTTCTTCTCCACCATATTTCAACCTAATGCAGTTCCAAAAATACCCCTAACTTGCTATTTCTTTTAATCTCCAGGCACTTAGAAGTATAAGACTTGGTTTGCAGCAGACCTTTTTCTGAACAAAAGTGTAGTTTGTTTCAGAACTACTCAGATCAACCAAAGACATGTAAATTCTCTCTCATCTTGGAGAAACTGCAAAGGGATATTAGTTATTTGGCCATTTATATAGCTGTTAAGATGAGCAGGAATAAGTAACTCCGTTTATTATAAAGTACCTGCAAAATTAGCATAAATTACATCTTTTAAGCCACATCATCTACAATAATGCCATCTTGAAGAAGATTCATGAGGCAGACCAGACAGATAGATAGAGCATATTACTGCTTCTTGTAGCATTTGTATCAGGCAGCACAAATCTGTCTGATCTGTCTATGTAAATTAACTGAAATTTCATAAAAGGAAGTCATACGTCACGAGTGCATATGTTTATATCTGGACATTTTTAGATTACCAATTCATAAACTCCTACTGATGCATGAAAATTTTAAGGTCTTATGTATTTACATAAAGTATCATGCTACAGACTTATCCAACACTGCAGCCCATGTATCTAGTTATCTTCCCAATAACAGCTGAGTTTATGATGACACAAAGTCTGTCTGTTCACCTTGAAATTCCACTTCTGAGCTATCAAAGTGATAAGAATTAACATTTAAAATTCCTTTTTCTGCTATTCTATAGTCTTTGACTGAAAAGGAAAACCTAAGTGTGCTATGTCATTGCATCATCCTTTTCCATGTACTTGGTGATTCCTGAAAAAAAAAATTAAAGTAGACTCTGTGAAACATGATTTGTCTTTATAAAAGCCCTCTACCATACTATTCTTCCATGATTTCTTATTCTATTTTTTTATCATAGCACTTTCTTCACCCAATTTGACATTTTTGAAGAGAGTTTTTGCAGCCTTCTGGTGTCAGAAATTCTTTAAATTTAACACAAAGTATCACTTAACAACTCTGAAATTCAACTTCTAAAGGTAGTTTCAGACAGTTGCTTAGACGTGTTCATGTGAAAATGGGCATGTCCATGACCTTTTTCCGCAGAGACTTGTTTTTACACTTCAACAAGTTATTTCTGTTAAAACTGAGTAATTCTATTTCAATTGTACTGATATTCCTTTTCTCTCATGACTCAAAAATGACTAAGTATGCCATAAAAAATATCATTTACTTACTGTTCTCTGGCTCATTTTTTCTGTAAACAACATAGATCACATCTCCAGTCTGTAAAGGGTACGTCTGCTTCTTAATCACTTTCAGTTTATTAATTATTGTTCCATTAGTACTGTAAAGGGAAAGAAAGATGATTTAGCCTAAATAACTGCCTAGGAGGAAAGGGAAAAGAAAAGCTACTTTTAACAAAGAAAATGGTTAGTTCTTAAAAATCATATAAGCCACGATCTAAAAATGCACAATAATAAACAAACAAAAAAAAAACTGGTCAAAAGACTAAACTGTAGAGCTGTAGTTTAAAATGTGTTAAAATAATTAGATGACCATTTATGCTGAATAACTAAAATTCAATGAAAAACAAGCAAGAATAACAGGCATTCTATTTTAAAAGTTCTAGGTTATGTTTATTAGTTAACTCTAGGAGTCTCCTAACACATTCTGGGACAAAGCAACGTCTCTTGTACAGTCAGGACACCTACATTAGCATTCACTTTTCTCCCCTCTTACTTCAAACAGTGAAAATTAATACTCCATGGCTAGACTGTCTCAAAGTCAGAACACCAAGAAAGTGGAAAAATATTTATTCACATGTAAATATTTAAAAACATAAGTTGGAAATAATTTTTTTATGGATAAAAGCTATAAAATTCGTGGAAGGAAACAAACTGAAGGAACAAGTAAATGCAGAGCATTGTTGATTATTGGTATCTCTGCCCCTTCGCTATGGGTGACATTTATACACAAGCTATGAGTGTTTTATAAACAAATCAAATTATTCCTGTACTGAATAATTTCAGCTCTGTTGCAATAAGCCTCTTTCAGGGCTGCAGTCTTCTAGAATTTCAGACTTCTGCCATTCAAAACCTCAACAATTAATATCAAATAGTAAAGAACAGCAAAGCTGCTTTTTCCTTGCAGCAAATGAAGCTTCTGCATAAAATGACAGCAAATCTCTGCTGCCACCTCCTGGAGGCCACCATAATTTCCGAGGACAAAGCCCAGCCTTCCCTGAACAGACCCCTTTCTCTCTAGAGGCAAGGGAGGGTTGGTTATTTAGAAAGAAGCACCATCCCTTCTCACCATTATTCTTCTTTTTAAAAGCAGCTTGACCCAGAGGGAGGAAAAAAAACCCTGCCATTAAATAATATGAAAAAGAAAAAAGATTTTTAACTGTCCCAAAAGGTCAACTGTGCAAAGACAAAAACATTGCAATTACAAATTTAAAAGGAAAAGCAAAGCCTCTTGAATAACCACAGCAAGTCTGGATCAAGATACTGGCTCTTGCTTTTCCCTGTACAACAGCCTTCATTACAGACATGGATAAATCACTAATGCAACATAAATAATAAGACATAAAAAGTCATCAAAGATCTTTTGGTCACATGAATCTTTGCCCCAGGAAAGAAACTTCAAGTTTCTTCTATAAGAAAATCCTTTAAAGTTTGCCTTTTTACTTTAGACATACATATACTGACTATCCCAAAGAACATAAGAACTAGGGAAACAGCAGAATGGAGACGTCACCCAAAGTCAAGACACAGGAAGTTGAGCAATGAAGATGAAAAAAAGATTTTATTCAATTTGTTGGAAACTGTATTTGTTTTTAAATAAACTGCTGCTAGTCACAATGAAGATGGAAGATATTTTTAAAGAAGTGAATCGTGTTCAATTATCAGCAAAACATTAAAATTTAGAACAATCACTGAGAGTGCTCAGAGATCCTTTAGCAAAATTAGGAAACATCTAACGACACCTTTAGTATTTCAGATGGCAAAGTGAAGGGACTTTTTTTGCAAAGGGTATAAAACTAATAGGCAGAAGAATAAAAAGTCATATTTAGATCTCAATAACTACAGAAACTACAGGAAAGGAAACATAATAAATTAAACTAGCTCAGGCACCTGTGTTATTTTTTTTTCACTTACCTTTAAATGATCTTTTTCACTTATCTTTAATATATATGGTGAAGTATGGGATTAACATTGCAGGGTTTGTTTTTTAAAAAAAAAACAGAGACATGACAAATGGTAATGTTTGTACATTCGAATCTCTGATGTTTCATTATGGTCCCCATAAATTATGTGGAAATTCCTCATAAATTAAATATAAAAGCCTTTCATTGGTTCAAACAATATTGAATTGATACTAGACTGTATTATCTTGGAGGCAGAGCTACAGCTACACTCTACTCAAAACAGGCTTACTTTGAAGCAGGTAAAAGATTCGTGCATTGCAAGATACTTTTGTATCCTTCCTAGAAAAACACAAATCTATTGCTTTTTAGTAATTACTAATGTCCATTTAGGAAGAGAACGTAACTTACATTAAAACTTGTAGAAATATTGACACAGGAGTTATCTGCTACAGGAGTGCATTATCGTGAACAGATTGTATAGTTGTTTAAGTTTTGAATCCTACTAAGCTAAAGAATTTTATTAGTCTTCCTTCTTTGAATGGTCACAAAAATAATGCATCTGGTGGAGAGCGAAAAAAATTAGTAGCAAAAAATGTTGCCACTGGCACTGAAGATCAATCTCCTACCAATCTGCAGAAAGGGAACATACAGCAGTCTTTCACATGACTATCTTAGTCTCTTGTATACAGTTGCATTTTAAATTTCTCTTTCAAAATGAAGAGCCTTAAAACTGCTTTCACTTAGGGCAAGCAAAATACTGGCTCAGCGCTGTTAGGTCTGCTTGCACAATACAGTTTCTTTCAAGCAGATCAAGGAACTAGGGCATGGTTTGGAAAATAAAACAGAAAAATAAAGAAGCGTGTTTGCAGAATATCCTGTTGAACTATTTGCAAGTTTTTTTTTCATTGCTTCTAAACTTCTCTTTACTCCATTTTAAGTTCTCTAAGCACTTCTTTTCACTTGCCACTTATGGCATTTCTTTCCAAACTCATTATGCCAACAAATAGATATTGGGTTGTCTATGTGTGTTTTATGATTTTAATTCAGTCACAATACAGAAAAAAAAGTCCACTCAATCCAGCTGTTACAAACTGCCTCCCTTGGTGCATTCCATTTCACCAAAAAAAAAATAAATTAAAATAAAAATCTGAGCTTGACCACAGCAATGTTCCCAGAACTACTTTCCACTCCACAGGAGAAAAAGCTGACACTGCAGTATTTTTCTGGGCATCAAGTATTGCCAACTCAAACATCCAAAAAAATCTTATTCTTTCAGCCTACTTGATTTTCTGGAGCTCAGCTGATACTCAGAGCAAATATCAGAAGTCCCAGAAGGGAGTAAATAGCTTTCTGCACGAAGTCTGATCAACTCCAGATAGTCTCTTGCTTCAGAAAATGGCAAGCGTCACACTTGGTATCAACTCACCCTCAGGCAAGCAGAGCACAATAACAACCTAAGCCTTTTTTGTTAGCTACACAGAGGGGTAACATGCCAAACCATAAGCAGTTACTTCACAGTATTGCACAGGAATGGAGCCCTTCTATTACATTAGCAGAGTAATAATTTCCACCTTTCTGCAAATGCATGATGTAGAAAATTAAATTAAATTTAGCTCTGCTAATTCTCCTTCTGCTGGCTACACTTTCTTGTCTTGGAAGAAAGCAGAGAAAAAGAGGGAAAGTCAAGGAAACTTCTGCACCATTCTCAATTCCTTTGTTTTTATTACCACCCTAGTCTAAACTAATGCTACGAAACACAAGTAAATTAAACTAGGAGTAGTTTCAGAGATCCAGGTATATCTATCCTTCTAACTGTCTTTAGCAATGACCTGGAGGGGAGGAAGAAATACATCCTCACTGGGTTTGCGGGCGACACTAGTGGCTGCATTCAACACACCAAGAGCAGGGATGCCATTTAGAATGAGCCAGACAGATACAGGGAAAGTTTGACAGGAACCTCACAACATTCAAATAAGACAAATGCCAAGTCCTGTGCCTGAGGAGGGACTAACTGTCTGCAACAGCACAGCCTCCTGGCTTGGCTGGGGTCCTGGGGACAGGAGCCTAAGCACGAGTCAGCAGTGGGACCTGGCTGTGAAGAAAGGCTGCTCTGAGCAGTACCAACACGGGGCACTCTGATGATCAGAGGAACTGATTATTATTCTCCTTTACTTAGCACTCACATCAAAAATACTATATCCTGTTTTCTATCACCTGATACAAGAAAGATGTTGATCAACTTGAGCAAGCTGAGCAGACAACCACCAGGATTGCCTGGGGGCTGGAGCACAAGACCAGAAGACAGAGGCTGAGGGAACTGGGCTTGTCCTGCCTGGGAAGAGGAGGCTTGAGGGCAGGGAACCTAATAGCAGCCTTTCAACACCTATGAGGAGGTTACCAGGAAGGTATTCTCTCTAACGAGGTGGCAAAGGTCATAAATTGAAACAAGAAAGGATATAAGGTATCTGGTGCTAACTGTGAGCTACCAGAACAATATACTTAATTGCATTCTGATAGTTGGAACAGGAAACAGCAGATATGGCACAAGACCCTTAAAAACATCCAAAATGTAATTTCCTCTTTATGTATCAATGTATTTCTTCTCTGTGTTTGAGTAAAATGCCTTCTAGGCATAAAGAAAGAGGGTAGCTGGCAAAAAAGTACTTGTTTCTTTACAGACTGCAATAACCTGGCAGAAAAAAGAAAAAGTGGTTTACTGAAGTATTTTAAAATGTCACAGAGTTCTTGAAATGCAATAAACCAGAAGCTTTCTGCAATCTTAGACAAAAACTCTTTCAGAAATGAAGCAGAGGAAAATTTGAAGAGGGTTACACTCTCCATCCAAGAAATACCCTCCTCTTCAAATTCCTATCTCAGACTTAATAAATCAGCCTAGAAAACAAACAAAAGTCTACTGGAATGCACCCACATCCCCTGCAGTGCCATTTGTGCTTCCAAACTCAACAGGAAACCACCTCACCTACCACAGAAAGTGCAGGCCTTCAATGTGTGAAGTAACATGTAATTAACTTTATAAACTAAAAGCAGTTCTACTATATTAGCTTACTAACTAACACTAGTAGAACTAGCGAGTCCTGGTGATGTGTGTACTTAAGTATTTCTACATAAGAGTTTTATATATTACCTTAAATGCAGAAACACTGAAAACAAGAAAGTAACCGTTCTGGTTAAACAACACAAACAAAAAAAACTCACAGAACTGAAATATCAATAGACATAAAATAGAATTTTTTTAAATTAAAATAGATGAATAGGATCTAACCTCTAAAAGAAGAGCCCCACAACTGCTGATGGACTACAGTTCTCATAGCATATAGACCACTGATGTTTCGAATCCCAAAAAAGATATAAAGTACATAGAGGTTTTTACTCATGCCTCTATTATGTTTTGGGATCATTACCGTAGATGTTGTCCTCCTTTGATGACTGTTTGAAATGAGACACACTCATATCTACAAGGAGCTTTTAACAATGCTAGCATCACTGAAAACTTTCGCAGCTTTTGCTCTCAAGTCTAAAGAAATATGCTACAGAAATACCACATGCTACTCTTCATCAGTATTTTGCACAAAGCAGACTATGAATTTCTCTGACAAGGAAAAAAAGCAATTTAGGAAGTGCTAAACAAATTCTAAATGAGAAAAAAAAAAAGAAAGAAGCAAAGCAAAATGTATTTACCATTAATACCCTGAACAACAGACTAAGCGATACTTCACAGACTAAGATGATAAGAACAGAAGCTGATGGCAGAACCAACCTTGTATCTTCCAATGACACTTGACCAGATTCTTCGTCCACTGTGATTTTACAGTGATCTCCAGACACCAACTTGTTGCCGGGGAAAGATAAGTCACAACCTTAAAAAGAAAGTGGATTTTCCAGTGTGCTTAAAAATATACATTACACAGACAGATCAGCATTCTACTTGGCTATAAATGCACAACAAAGTGACTCATATACATCTGTAATAGTTCAAAATTTCTACTGGTATATAGGGAGCACCAGAGTCTAGGGTGTGATATATAAATGCAAGCAGTGAAACAGTCCCATGTATGGACATAGGTTTGTTTCAACCATTTCAGGATGTTTTACTTCCTCACGCCCCTTTTTTTTTTTCCTCCTCCTTTCTTCAAATCTCGGTCCTTACAGTTCCTCTGCTCTAGAATGGTACAGATTCAAATATATTTGGGAAGTGTTCAATGTAAATTCTAGAAACACATTAAAGGGCATATAATTTTTTTCCACATAGTTGTAAGACTGTTTCAATGAATTGAACTTCTGGTTCATCTTCATATACTAGGGGAAAGTAGTAGGAATCAGCTGCTAAGAAGTACAAGGGTTTCACTACTCCACCAAAGCAGTTTGCTTGTTTTAAATAAGAGGTTTCCCTTACCTCCTTTAACACCACTATTATGTTACTACGTTTGAAGGGAAACTGAAAACTCAGGACAGATCAAGATTGGGACATACGCAAGAGAAACGTAATTATGATGTTGAGATGGTAGAGACCTTCCTACCTGTTATTCCTGGGCTCTGAGCAAAACTAAAAAGTGAAGGACTTTTTCTTCACTTTAACACTCAAATGCAATGCTTAAGGCTCCTTGTGTAAGACACTGACTTCTCTTACAGATGACTCAAAGTATCTGCTTCTAGAAGAGTTATAATTAACAAACATGATTCACTTCCACCTATTCACACTGTAGGTACATTACACCTTGGCTTACGACAACGTCTTATCCACAAGCATTAGTAGTCACTACCTCACAGTTGCTGGCAGTTTATTACCGTCCTACTCCTAATATTCCAGGACAATTAACACCTAACGCATTAACTGGATCTGCACAGACTGCGGCTCCAGGAAGCCTGACAAAAGTGACTAGGATAAACTTTACTCAGGAGGACTCCCGCATTTCCACTCTGCTCCGTGGAGTTGTCAGAGTTGAGCAAGGCAGCAGGAAGGTCACAGTGCTCCAAACAAGCCTTGCAAGGGTTCGTGAGTGCTTTTTAAGTAATATTTATGAGCCAGAGCTTGGCATTCTTGTACCTATTCATTTTATTAACGCTAGTAAACAGTTATGGAAGCAAATCAACATGGAGACGTTTATCTTCTGCAAGATAACCCCAACTGGATCTCGCTTTGAAGAGCTGCCCTACAGCTGAGATGGAACGATAAGCGATCCAGCACACATTATGAAACGTAAACAGGCAGAACGCTTCTCCCTACGGTATCTGTGCTCCTCGGAGAGCCAGAGCGTGAGGCTTTGCTGAGGACCGTGACTTTATTCTGCGACGGGTGAGTCAGGGAGTTTACACTGACAAACAGGAAACTTCAGCACTGGCACTGCCAGGGCAGAGAGACGGGGTGAGACTCCAGCTGACTGTTTAAGCAGCAGGAAGCAGGAATTCCTTTAAAATATGACCTGGTAGCAATAACACGAGGGGCACAAGGGCTTCCAGTCGCTCCCACGGAGACCCTTCCCACCCCAGGAGCCCCGGGGGCTCCCGTGCAGGCGGTTCCCGTGGGCATCTTGCCCGGTAGCCCCAACTTCAGCTCTTCATTAAACCCCAGCACGAGGAGCCCCCCGGGAAGCGCAGGCGGGGCCGAGGCGGCGGCCGCCGGGCCGGGCAGTCCCCGCGCCGCCCCGCACGCACCTTTCCTGCGCCCGATGGTCCATTCGCTCTTCAGCAGCAGCAGCCGCGGCTCCGCTTCGCCGGCGCCCAGCCGGGTGAGCCGGCCCCAGGGCCGCGGCGGCGCCCGGCCGCGCTCCCCGCCTGCCGAGCCCTCCATGCGGCCTCACATCTGCGCGCCGGAGACAAAGCGACCGCGACACCCACCATCACACCAGGCCGCGGGGCCTCCCCCGCCCGGCGGCGGCGGCGGCTCCGGCTGAGGCCGGGCCGGGCCCCGCGCGCGCCGCCCCGGGTGCCCCTTTGTGCGGCCCCTCCCCCGCCGCGCCGCTGCCCGCCGCGGGGCGGGGGCCCGGCCG
>JAUBOD010000858.1:1692511-1703921 GCA_032353885.1 Nothura maculosa
AGCAGGACAGACGTTTATCTGTTTAGCTTCTGTATGGGGATTAGTGTTAAAACAGACGCAGAGAATAGGAAGAAGAGCCCATGTCAATGCTAACTAAAGTAATCTTGGCTACAATTACTGTATGCAACAAGTTGGGATGCACGTGCTCTCTGTACAGATTGGTCATTTCAAACCCTGAGCTCTCATCAAGTTATAAAGGAAAAAAAAGGGACAAGGACAATCCCTATTAGGGCATGAAGTAGTTATTTTAAGAGATCCTCTGGAAATAAGCTTGTTTCTGTGCTAATTTTTCTGCTGGCAGAACCAATTCATTTTTGGCCTTTACAAGCTGGCCTTTTACATTTGATTTAAAATTGGATTTGGGCCCCCGGGGATCTCTGATGTCAGGCTGCCTAATGCAGTGTCAACACGAAGACACCGGGAGATAAAAAGTCAGTTTCACTTAGAGTTTCCCTTCTCCAGGATCTAATGGGGCTTTTCACTCCTTCGCTGTTGCCTTGGGATGGCTGCATCTTCCCGCCTTGTGTCTTCAGTGGAAGAAGGAGAGCGCACGGAGCGGCCTCCGCGGTGCGGAGCCGCCGGCACAGCTGCAGCGCATACGCGCGCTTCACCATAGCACCTCATAAAACAATCACCTAGCAGACAAATTTTACTTGCATATTTGAAAAGCAGAAACTCCGGGGTCAGAGCGATGCAGACCGGAGGAAGGGTAATTGTAGGTGGAGGGGAGAACTAATGAGATTCGCTTGGCTGGAGGAAATGGTCAGACATTAGCATTTCAATAGCACAGGTCAAAGCTTTTCATCCAGTGCAGGATGTAGCTCTCTGTAGACTGAGCTGATACATCCATGACATCTGTACTGGGAGCTGCATGTTTTAATATGAAGTCCCAACTGCAGGTTACTCCCTACAAAGGCTTTCACGGTCCCTCCTGCCTCCCTCCCTGACCCATCATGTGGCAGATGCTCATCTGGAACCTATGACTTAACCAGCTGAAAATGGGACACGGAGGAAAAGAGCAAGAACATGGAGTCTCTCAAGGGTTTTAGGAAAAACAGTCTGTAGGCACATAACTTCACGATGTACGTAGGGGAAGACTGAATTAAGATTCCTTGGACAACCTTAATTCTGTGCTTTTCTGACACATATATGACTTTGCAATGATGAGGATTGTGTAATTCCTGAGGGCAATGACATATATCATTTAGTAGAGCGCAAGCTGATCATTCTCTCTACCAACACAAGCACTACCAAAGTATTTTCTGCTTCTGCCGGTGACACAGTTCAAGGTTATGTTTCCTTTGCAGAGGATGACTGAGGAGCAAAGTACTTGCTTCCTCTTCCTTAAGGGAGCAAAGTGAGAAGTGCAGAGCTAACTTCAACAGCACATTGCCATGCACCAAAGAGCACCACGAGTAATGCCTGGCACACCAGTTAGGATAAATTCATAAGATAGCACTATGTGCAATGTTCACAACATAAACATTTCCCAATTCAGACAGATTCGCTTACATATTCTTCCTTTTCCTTGAAACAGTGACATGCTGCTGACACACAAAACTCAGAATTTCCCAGCCTACGGTGTTGTTATGGTACAGACTTCCACAGCCTCAATCTCTTGTTTCCCCACTGCTGCAGAGCAACAAACAAAGCTGCGGTTGTGCAGCAGCCCGATCCTCTCTTGCTTGGCATATTAGCTCTTGCAAAGGCAGCAGAGAGGGTAATTTGCTCCACACCTCACAATAATCACGTATTTTCAGGCAGGAATTTGTGCCACTCTTCTCCATATAGCTGATCTTCCTGAAACATCAAGGGAAATCCTCTCCATGGGATGCTCTTTGCTGCTGCTGAGTGTTGCAGAGGGCTGTGATCCTTCCTTGATGCTGTCTCCTCCTTTGCTTATATCTATGTGCAATCTAACACCTTCCCTCCCACTCTGTCCTCAGCAGTCACTGCCCAGCATCACATCCCCCATCAGCTTGGCCTCCTACCCCAGCCAGGTTCACGTTAACTAGTTGATTGGATTCAGCTGGCTCTGTCTGCACTGTAGCAGTCATCTGACTGCACTTTCTGGGTGCTCAGCCTGGAGATCCACATGAGTCCCTTGCCAGAAAGAGGAAAAGCAGTGTTGTGTTTTTCATAGTGTTTTTCTTTAATGACATTTCCTTCCTTCCATTAAGCAGATGTCCAGAGGAGACAAATGAATTGCAGTGTATATCTAGAGGATCTTTGAAATCCTTGGTGCAGGCTTAAGTGTGGGGGGATAAGAAAAATAAAGGGGAAGTGAATTAATGAAGGAGTTTGAAAAAGTGTGAACCCTCAGTGTGGAAAAATAAGAGAGAGCTAGAAACTGGAGGCACAAGAAAATACCCGAGACATACAGATACTGCAAAATAATGCAGCTGTTAGAGGAAAAACAAAACAAAACAACAGAGGAACCTCATGCAATAGAGGGATAGCTGGTGTTAAGCAATGCTCCTAGAAATTTTAATATGATGTGCAAGATTAAACCATGACAGCAGGACAGGCTTATCTGCAAGCGTCACGTTACTTCCCCTGGGATCGCTACCTTCCCACTGGTGCTCCTGCCATCTTCTCCTTCCCCCCCAAATCTCACTTGACCTGAATTCTCCTGATTTGACTCCGTAATCCCCTGGTTTCCCCTGTATGCACACAAAAGATTATTGTACAAAAGCAAATTCCCAGGGTCTGGGGCTTTGCTTTCCATTTAGTTAAAGAATTATCCTACAGTAGTTTAGGTGCTGGGAAACTTGTCCTGTAGATTATTGCCTACAGGGCAAATGCTGAGGAGACTGCTAACGAGAGAACAGATGTTCCCTGGCTTATGAGCCTTGCTGAATGCAAATATCTGCAGCACAGTGCTCGTCAATAAGCCTCTGCCTAAGAGTCGCAACCCTCTCGGACCAAATTCATCCCCCGTGTAAATGCGTGGGCTTAGGCAGAATTACGAGGAAGAAGTTGGTCCTTGATCTTCAGCAGAGAGACAGAGTTTAAAGCCTTGTACGGGAATTGAGATTACACGTCATGAAAAAATAATGCTTTTAGGCTAAAACTCGCCTCTTTCCATGACAAAATGCAGCTCTTTACGACATAGCAGGCCTGAAGTAAATAGATTTCACTGAGACTTGGTATTAGAGGTGAAAATCCTATAATAACTGAGCCCCTTTACAATTTTGCTTGCCTCAATAAACGGCCGCGTGGCTTTACGAGGCCTTGGTCTCTGGTGGTGGGTTTGGTCTATCCAGTGGTAGGAAGGCAGGGGATGGAGATGGCTCCGAGGGCCACAAGCTCCCTGGGAGTCTCTCCAGGGCTAGCACAGGCCCAGGAGATGGTCAAGGTTGGTTGGGCTCTGAAGTCCCCCTGAGAACTTGAGAAGGGAAGGCAAGGGAGCACGGAGGCCCTTACACCAAGGGATGTGTGGAACTACCACCACAGGGTGGCTGGTTGGGGTACATCCACTGAGGAAAATAACTCCCCTGCACCACACACACAGCACCGAACCTCAAGACCCAGACCAGCTTCTGAGCCGTTCTGTGACGTGCAGCAAGGCACCCTGACCTGCTGACAGCCCGGCCTGCACGGGGTCATCGCCAGCTCTGCGGGCACAGCAAAGGCCTGGCTTCAGCACAGCCTTCTCCAACACGCAGCCATAATAGTAATGCTTAACAGACTGATCCTTCATGGCTGGAAGTCTCATAAAAAAATAAAAATAAAAAACATGCTGGAATTCCTCATTTGGAGACAGGCATTCACCATGCATTGTAGGTACCTACCCTGGTTTGAGCAGCGTGCAGGGCTAGAGCGGGGAGGAAGGGCAGATACCAGCACATAAACCCTTATGGTCTGGGTCTTGGCTACTGGACACTCTCTATTGGGTTCTAGACTCCTAGGAATTGGGTACTAGACAGTCAGTATTTGGTTCTAGACCCTGAGGAATTGGGTGCTAGCCCTCTAGGAATCAGGTGCAAGATAATAAGAATTATGTGCTAGACTCCTAGGAACCCCCTTCCTAGGGGAAGACCTCCAGGAATTCCCTAAGAATCGGTACTAGACCTCTAGGAATCGATACTAGAGCCCTCAGAATGGGATTCCAGACCCCTAGGAATGGGGTTCCGGACCCCTAGGAAGGGGGTTCTAGTGGCCAGGACTCGGTACCAGGCGCTAGGTGGCGATGCGGGTCCGCAGCAGCGCGGGGGGCGCCCCCTTCCCGGGCCCTCTCCGCATCCCGGTGCCTCCATCCAGATCCCAGTGCTTCCCTCCCCATCCCGACACAATCCCTCCTGTTCCCTGCGTGCCCCTAACCACCTGCCGCATCCCTGCGCGCCTCCCATCCCTGGATCATCCCTGCCTCCTGATTCTGTTGCACTTAGGGTTGCCTCCGCTCTGCCTCTCTCTGCTTGCTGCTGCAATTAGCAGTGCTGCAATTAGCGCTGGGCGAGCCAGAGATCACAGCCACGCGAGGAGGAGGGAAACGGGGCTAAATGGGGCCTAGGGGTGCATGCAAATACCCCCCATCCCGATCCAGGTTGCCTCTTGCATGGGAGACTTGCTGCTAACTCTGCTGTCAGCCCTTGTCAATGCTAACATGGTCGCCTTCAAGATTTCTCCCTCCATTTGAACATCTGTGCTTTGGATTAGTTTTCCCTAGGTAGATTTACTTAAATGTTTTCCACATTGAATCTCCTTTTTTTTTTTTTTTTTTTTTTTTTTTTTTTTTTTTTTTGTTGCTTTCTAGTCTATCTAGGTCCTTTGCGTGCGTTCAAAATCTCCCATTTAGTGGGGTCAGCAAATTTCTCTGTTATCCCAATTTACCCTTTGTATCAGACTATGAATGAATTATACATTCTTGGATGTCTCTCTGACACAGTGCATTCAGTTTTTGCAGTTCTTTGTTTATAGTTCGTGCTTTTTCATCTGTGTGATTATGCCCATATCCAAAAGGGATTTAAATCAGCGTTTCCATCAGACACATATGAAAAAGCTATAAAAAACAAAATAACTCCCCTAGTTGTTCTTATTGGGCACAGTTAGATTAACTGCAGCGTGTTATAGGGCTTCTTTCTTAGCACTTGTTTCATTATTTTGTTAAACATAAGCTCATGGTAGCTTCCAGCACCACAGATGACTCCTGTCTGCAGAGTGTTTGGATATTTATTTCCACCCTTTTTTCTGCCTGTATTAGACATGTTTTCCATTTCCATCCAAGCACTGCAGCACGATTTATTGCGTGGCCTGGCTCACTCTGAGCTTTTCACAAGCCCTTTCCTTAGAGCACACATCAGCACGAGGTCCCAGAGAGCACAAGTCACTGTGAGAGGCTTTTTCCTCCATCACCACCCTCCTCACTGACCTAACACCCACAGCAATCCCACTAACACAACCCAGGCTCAAGCACTCTGTGCCTTGGCCACCAATGTGACATGAGTCACACTCATTGTGCAAAGGAAAATGACATGGAAGTGTCCCCAAGATTCCTGTATCCCTCATTATTTTACACTGAGCTTTGGCTCAAGTCTGCTTCAGCTCTGGTGCCTTCACTGACTTCACTGGATGTCAAATACATCCCTTGTGATGGGAGACTAAGGAAACACTCATCTAAGAGCCTTGGTCATCCTGGCACTTACCAGCCCTGGAGACCCCTGTGCTTGGGCACAGGCCTCTTCTCTGCATCATCCTCACCCTCGTTTCTTTATCGAGGACAGTAACACAGTGTGAGCATAGTAGAAGCACAGGTTTTTAGCAACTCCACTTGCAGTAGCAATTAGGAAATGGCAGCATCTTCCCAAACTCACCCAAAGTCTCCAGGGAAGCTGCAGGACAGCACAGGCCCCTCAAATCCCCTCCACATGCCAGGCCACACAACCTGGTGGACTAGGAACTCCAGATGGACAGACCAAGCCTAGACAGGACAGAGAACCTGTACAGATCCCTGCCCAGGGCTGCCTTCCTTCCCCCACCTGGGGCCTTCATCCCGTTAGCACTGAACACCTTCAGCTGCCTCCCTGTTCTGCTGCTCCAGGGCCCATCCCGGGAAGGAAGGCAGGCATTACTGCAGGAATCTGGGCGAATGTTAGCAAAACAAACAGCAGATGAAAGATAAGGCAGGCTCCTTGGTGCATAATTACTTTAAGTGAAGGTCTGTTTGCTAATACCATTGTTTTGATGTGCTAAATAGCTGGGTCTTAACGCCCCAGCAGATAGGAAGACTCATTTAATTCCGAGAGAAGTCACACTGGGATTACAGGAGCTTTGGGGATACAGGAGCATCCTGGAGCAGCCAGGACACCTCCCAAATGCCCTGACATGGAGGCCCTGGGAAGTGATGCTCCTTGAGTGGCCTGGTGGCCCTTCCAAAGTCACCTGCTCCCCCTGCCCAGGCACAGCGAGACATTCCCAGATAAGAGCCCCACAGTCCCTGTTATGGGGCAGGACTTGCCCCATTTCTGCCCTCGAGCACAGAGACTCTCCGGGTGCCTGTTTGTGGTTCTTCTCCTCCATGTCACCAGCTGGAGGCATCTCCTAACCCAACTTCTCCTGCAGTCGTGTCTCAGCCGGCCCTGCAGATCGAGCGGCGTCACACAGACCAGGAGCCCTGTGTGCGCAGACCTGAGCTAATGGGGACAGACGGGGCGATCGGGGTTTTACACCTAAGAAGTCTCCCAGGCTTCTGCTCATCCGTGGAGGTGCCATTAGCTCCTGATCACCACACCTTTGGACCTGATTGATTGCTTTAATAACAGGACAGGAAGGAGAACACGCCGTGTTCATTATTTATGCTGGTAATAGATGAAAGTTGGCAATTAGGTTCTGCAATAGAGGCCTCCACCACCTCCCTAAGGTCCCTGTTTCCATTCACTACCTCTTTACACCAACACTACCCTTTGCCAAAACACCTGATGGTTGACGTGTGTCATTTCAACGTCGCAGGGATGGTTGAAGCCCTGGGAAGATGCTTGCCCTACAGCAGGGACACGGGCCCTCCATCCTCATCCATGTCCCATGGCCACCTCGGATTGTCCCCCTTGGGCAGCAGTGGCTCCCAGCCTGGTGGTGGCCTCCCTGGCTCAACGCTGGTGTCGGGCCGGGCTCCGGCTCCGGCTCCGCTCGCGTGCAGCAGGAAGGGAGGAATCGGAGGCGCTGCGGATGCGTCGGCGCTTATCAGCACCCCAGTCCTGCTCCTCCTGCCGCAGAGCAGCCCCCAGGCCTTTGAGAGCCCAACATCAGCATGCGGCGATAAGATAACGCTGGTTATCCTGTACCCGTGACTCTAGATAAGATAAACCCTTTTAAGCTTTCAAACAAGACTCAAAGTTTCTGCTCTTTTTTTCTTTTTGATTTAGAAAACTACAGAAATATTATTTTCTGAGGGGAACGGTATTTACAAGAACAGAAAAAAAAGGGCACATATTAAAGTAAAGCTTTCTAAACTTACCTGGAGAGCCTTAAGCATTTTCATCCTCCGACTGAGGAGAAATCTAAGTAGGGAGTAGATTTCAAAACCTACCAAATAGTTGGATTAATTAGAAGCTAATATTATTCCAAGCAGTTGGTCCGGCCCACATTTATTTTGCTGCAAATGTGTCCACACACTGTTATTTCAGTGGCAGTGCATGTAAATTTTCAGGTAGTTACTTCTGCCACAAATTATTTCATGTTAATTAAAAATATTTGTTGAGACAGCAGTGTGGGCCACTTGCATCCTGCCTTTAGAGCTGGGACTGGATGTCTCCATGCAATCGGGTATATCCATAAATCAGCAGCACTTTCTCCTCAAGTAGGGAATGCATCTTCTGAGGATTTAGAGACACATCCATTCATTAGTGAGTTAAAATTAATAACTAGGTCCTTTATGAAATTTAGTACTTTAGTCTTGTTTGTCCCAGATGATTTTAACAATGGAATAACAGACTCTTCAAATTTTCTCGTATAATTAAAATTAATTGAAATGATGTGCATTAGTTGTAATTAAGCTATGCAACTAAGAGTGGTTGTATCTAATTGCTACGATTATATAGGCTACAGGCAAGCCCAAGGAACTGCAGTGGAGCTGCTGCGACACAGGCACCAGCAGCTGCCACTGGACAGGCTCCGGTTTCAGGCCACACATGGAAACCCATTCCCGATGGAAAGCACCTACTCCACAATCCGTCCCCGGCTCCTCAGAGCCAAAACCCTCAGCCCTTCCCTTCCTCTAGCTCTTTACAGGCCAATTTTGAAGTATTTTGGAGGTATTTTGAAGGAATAATGGTCTTAAATGTTTTATGGCAGATCTGTGCTCATTACGTACGGTTGCTATGGGTTTGGCTGCCTTTGGGTGACCTACCTGAGCTGTCACTGTGTTCGTGCTCTGCCCAGGCCCTTCTGGGTTATGTCCTGAAGGGCAATCCTGGTTGTGGATTTCTTGCGTTCATAATGCTGGGAATATTGAGCCACTGGAGTTGTTAGTTTTGAGTTTCTGCTTTTCAGTACGCTGTGAATATCGAGCTTCTGCTCAAGGAGATCCTGAGGTTCTGAGGTTGTTCTGTTCCTTTGGTGCAGGTGCAAAACCAAAGGTTGGGACTGTTGCTTTTGCCATCTGCCTGTGCAAGGACGTGGACCACAAGGCTGCTTCATCCTGATGGACATCAGAAAAGCAGACATTTCAGCAGCAGGGACGTGACCCATAGCATAGCACAGATTTAGACACGTAGGGACAGCCACGGAGCCCCTCAATGCTAGTGCTAACACAGCCAGGCCAGCATTACTGCCGTGGGAGAGCAGAGGCCTCTTTAAAAGTGCTCAGGATGGACGGACCAGGAGACTGCATAGGGTGGGGAGAGGGTCAGACCTCGACATCCCATTTATTGCATCCCAAAGTTTGTGTTTTCATTCTCATGCAGCTGTGCTGACCAGTCCCCTGTGCTAACACGGCCCTGAGCGAGGACGGGCAATGAGCAGCAGCCACTGAGCAAACCCCTGCAAACCTTGCGGCAGCGGCGGAAGGGGCTGCTGTGTTTGCTCGGGCTGTGCAGGGCCTTGGAGGGAGCCCCGGAGGCCGAGGAGGGCGGCGGGCGGGCGGGATGACCTCCCCAGCAAGGAGGCTGCTCCAGGGGTTGCTTTTAATTAGCGCCTGCAGAGGTGAGCGGTGGGGAACGCGCGCTCGGACGTCGCCCCCTCAAAACCAAACGAAGCAGCAGGCTCATGGCTGGAGTGCAGAAACTGAGGGGAAAAAAGAAAAGAAAGACGTTCTCTTTGGTCTGGACTGCTTCAGTACATTCCTTAGGCACTCCCAGCTGATCCTGGTTTGTGATCATCCAAGAGCTAATTTTTTAAAGTGGTCTTTGTTCAATGCTCTTTAAAGGCTGCACCACATGCTTTCCCCTTAAGAATTTCACCTGACCTGTGTAGTTTTTTTTTTTTTTTTTTTTTCCATAAGTGTTCTCTAATTAGGATGTTTTGGGTCTTTTCCAGGCCCAATCCAGGTTTTAACCAACAAATACCTCCCATCTTCCCCCAACGCTGCCGATGCTGCCGCAGCCTCCCCAGACATCAAACACAGCCTCACCCCAGCGTGATGGAGAATCCACAGCAGCCACCCCAGCAGGAAGCGGCTGAGCTGTTATCCAGGCGCCCAACCTGCATGGCTTGGAAAAGACGCTCCTTTAGCATCACAGTGCCCAGCCAAAAGCAGTGGCACTCGCCGCATAGCAAAGCTGCGGATCAAATGATGGCTGAGCTGGATAAACATCACACAAAGGTGGCTTGGACTCCATATGTCCCATGCTCATCAGGATCACAGGATCCCTCAGGGGGTTGTGTCCAGGACCCCTTAAGACAGCAGGAGTCAGGCTGCCCTCCCTGCCGAGCACCAATTGCTGCCACCACGTGTCCCCCAGCACCTCTTTGCCTAGGAGAGATGGACAATAAGCGACATTATTGTCCAGGCACAGGGTTGTGATTGCAGACACGCAATGTAGTAGGAAACCTCACCGCAAGGAAGGAGCAGGCAGAGCAATCGGTGGGACCCAACAGTCACCTCGGTAGTGACGTGGGAGCTGCTGGCAGCTCCATACGGATCCCACGTTGATCCATCCCTCCCAATGGGGCTTCCCACTGAACTGTGGTTGGCGGCATTGGCTGCAAAGTCGGAGCCTCCCCAGCAGGACGGAGGGGCCGCCGGACTCGGGCGGCTCCTCTCCCTGCTAGTCCCGCTCTGCTCAGCGGAGCTCGGGAAACCAGCGGCTTGCAGGAAATAAGTGTTTTAAGTCTCTCTTTTTTATTGCCTGTAAAATAGCAGGAGGCTTTCAAAGCAACAGCAAATCCTGTTAGGAAAAAAAAAAAAAAAAAAGGAGAGAGAAAATTAAAGAAATGTTTCTTGTCTCAGATCCAGCCCTTTTCACCTTAACTTTCCATCATGGTACATAAAACTTTTGTATATTTTGGCACTGCAGAGAAATAGCTTCTCCCCCCTTCTCTTCCTCGCACAGCCCAGGAGCTCTGAGTGAGCTTTAAAACAGAGTTTTGCCCAAACACAGAACGGCCAAATAATAGAGCAAGAAAACAGCATTAAACTTTGTAGACAATCAACTTTATTCAGTGCACAGCAGCTAGGTTCTCCTGCCCTCAGCAGAAATAAAAATTTACAAGTGCTCTGGGGAAGCATTAGAAACCCAACACGTCCAGACGAAGTCTAGCGCGCTCCTTGGAAGCAGATCCATGTGTTGCCTCCGGAAAGGCCGCTTGCAAGCCTGTCGGCTCCCGAAATGAGTGGATCTGGGTGCAGGAGCCCAGGCCTCTGCTATCACATATCCGGACAGCCCATCTCACTCCTCCTCTGCTCCTGCCAATCTTCCAAGCTGAAAGTCCTTTTGACATTACTTGTTACTTTAGAGAAAGGTGGATTTGGAGGAAGGTGGGAGCTTGCTATGTAGGAGGAGAAATCCCTGCTGTGGGAGACGAGGGATCAAAGATAAGGCAATCGGGTGCATTCTCAGGCACGTGTACCAGCCCTTTCCACAGGGAGCATATTAGGTTTGCTTGCGTGCTCTTTATGCACTGAAAGTCATCTTCCAAGCACAGCAAATAACATTTTCATAAAGCGCTGCTTTTAATCAAGCACAACCTCCACGTCCCCACAGGAGCTATCCGGAGTCTCCCCCTTCTCTCCCCGGCTCTTTTTGGCCCTGTTTTGAACTCCCTGGGGCGGTGGCGGTGCCTGCAGCCGGGTGGCCTCGCGGGGCTCCCTTCGGAGCTCATTAACCCGGGCGCTGCGTTGGGACGCGTGGCGCCCTCGGCCCTCGCCTGCATTAATAACTGTGCGTTAATAGCCACGGCGCTCGCGCGGCAGCGCCAGCCCCAACGGGGATGCCTAGGCTGGATGCCGGCCTTGGAGCCAGCCCTGTGCCTGAGC
>JAUBOD010000858.1:1706732-1721697 GCA_032353885.1 Nothura maculosa
GCGGGCAAGGCCGACGCACGGAGTCCTTGCCGCGTGGCTGAGGGTCCCAAGGCGCCCGCGGTGCTTTGGGTGCCGGGGCACTGCCTCTGGTGGCTCCGCTCCATCCCCACTGCCTCCATGCACAGCCAGTCATCCAGCCGGGCGCCGTGTCCGTCCTCTCGCTGGCTGCAAGGTGCTGGGTGGCTCCCAGGGCTTGGCCTTGAGTTTGAAACACCTTGGGACACAGCGGAGCGCGCGGAACTCCTGGATCTGCACCCATTGGAGTCAGCCCTGCCAGCTCGACCATGGCCTTCACCGGCCTGGCAATCACAGTGCTCCCTATAACAATAACCTTAATATTGCCTCTGCTGTCCAGAGGGGCTCCAGTAAAGCTCCAAGCAGATGAGGATGCCTGGTTGGACCTTTATCTTCCACGCACAGCGTAGGTGTCCTTTAGGTTAGCAAACCAAAATTCCCACACTGTCTTCATTTTGAGACTCCCATAAAATTTGCTGCCCATTTCTTGCCACTCTGTGGTGGCCGTGGATGCCCTCAGATCCCATGAGCAGTATCCACCACCATCCTCAGGCCCTTGGAAAGGCAGCTGAGCCTCGCAGTAGCCGTGGTGGCCATGTCTGCTAACACTTGTATTAATCTGCGCTACTCCAGGCCTCCCTCACCGCGGGCGGCTGCAGGTCACAGCTCATGTCACAGGTCTGACCAGGAGGATGGAACCGGTTGGGTTTTGCACCAACAAGCAATCAAACAATCAAAAACGGGCTGTTATTTTCCTCCTTTTGGCCATTCTCCAAGGCTCCCTGCCCAGGTCTGACACCCAGGCACTGCCGCGGGCGGTGGGACGGGGGAGGCGCGTGCACAAGAGCCATCCAAGCTGGTAATGACCGACCTCCAGCTCAGCGGCCAGCGGAGGATCCAGCGCCCACTGGAGAGCTCCTCCCGCAGCGGGGCAGGCGGGCTGGGCAACGCTGTGACGCATCCTCCTTGAACGAACAGAATGAGCAGAAAATGGCCGAAGATAAATGCTGCAATTAGGGAAGCTTAATGGAGCAGAAGGATTTTGTGAGGAGACAAAGAAACGGCCGCATGGGCACCTGCGAAGCCTGGGCCGCGCTGCCGGGGAGCTCTGGCAGCAGGTCCATGGCTGGGGCCACTGATCCTTCTTGTTCCACATCCCGCACCTCCACATGGCTGGAGGAATCACTCCCTGCTTCACCCTCATTTGGCCTTGCTCCCATTTTCCCCATTATGCCCAGAAGGGGCAGCCTGTTCCTGGGGCCTGCGGCAGCCATTTCCTGCTGCTCCCTCCATCTTGCAGGACGCAGCAGGCGGCCAGGCTGCGCGGGCTGGGCGGGGGCGGCACCTCCGGCCCATTCTCTGAGGTGGCCACCAGGGCCTGCATGGTGACCTGGCCACCACAGCGCCCTGCAGCCACCACCGCCACTGCCTGTGCAGCCACCACTGCGCCTCGCAGCCATCGCCACCGCCGTGGCCACTGCAACGTCCTGCATCCACCGCCACCGCCCTCGGCCCCTCACAGAACACAGCCTCGGAGAGCCATTCCCCGCTTAGCTCCACAGAATTGGAGCTTCCTAAATGAGACCTTTTCTCCTCCATCACTTTCCACTTCCACCATGCGCTACCCGTTCCTCCCATTCCAGTTGGCAGAGCGGGAGCCAATTCCCAATGCTTGTTTCACTTTAAACCTCCTTCTATCAGATGAAGGCCCCTTCTCCTTTATTTATTTTTTATACTCAGTAGTTCAGTCACGGGCGCTCCCGGCACGAGCGCTGCACGAAGGATAACGGAGGTGTCGGATCCCGGCATCCCAGCTCCTCCAAGCTCGGGGCTCCGCTCCCTCCTGCATCCGTCTGTCCGTCCGTGCCCTGCACCAGAGCAGGGTCCCGGCGCTGCAGCCCTGATCCGTGCCCGGCGCGGCCCCCTTGGAGCCGTCGATAAACCATTAGCGCCCGCGCCCCCAGGGCTGCCTCCACACACAAACACGACTCCCTGTTTCATCCAAAATCAATGTTGTATTTATCTTCATTGATCTACAAGGAAACTGAATGTTTAAAATTACAGGGGGTGCAGGGGGGAGGACGGGGAAGGGGAGGGGGGGGAAACAAGAGTTACAGAGCCAAGAAAATAGTAGCGGATGGCTGAATTAACTAGAGAGAAAAAGCCCAGGATATATAAAACATGGACACTGAAAAATAAAATAAGGGAGGGGGGGATGGTACAGCAAGTAAAACATGGCAAAATTTACATATGGATGAAAAGTAAAATTGGAAATAAAAAATAAATCATGCCAAAAAGCAGTTCAAGGCAGAACCACACTGAAACAAACATTTGCTTATGGTCTTCATGTACTATAGATAATATATCAGAATTTCTTTTTTTTTTTTTTTAATCAACCATTAGACTTTTTTTTTTTTTGCACTCCTAAAATTCTACTTTGTCTTGTATACAGATTCCAATAAGAACACTGCACAATTAGCACAAGGGGTCCACGGAAAATTGTCCTTGCTTGCCAGCGATCCTGCCCACAACACAAAAAAAAAGAGAAAAAAAAAAGGAAAAAAACTAAGGAAAGGGTCTGCCGCATGGTACTGTGCCAGTTCCATCTGCTTTTGCCAGCTTGAAAAGTAGGAAACCAAAATTCCCTTCCAGGAGCGTGTCTCTCTTTCCTTGACGAACTGTCCCTTGTGTTGCACAAAAAAAATGCAGTCTCTCTTTGTTGTTTTTTTGTTAAACACAAGCTTCCTTCTTCCCGTTCACCTGCCATTTCCATTCTGTCTCCATCGTCGCGAGTTGGTTGTTTTTTGGGTTGTTATTTTTTTTTTTAAACCTTCCTCCCCCCAACATCCACTAAGACCTGCCTCCGAGTTCTTGCATAGTTGAAGTATATTTGCCATACTTAGCTTTCTGAGAGTGAATTTCTGACTGTGACAAGAGTATGAGTTGTAACCATGTTAACAAATAACCAGAGTGGTTCTAGAAACCATTTTTATAAAGTCTACCTATGTTAAGAATTTAATATTGGTGTACATTTATATTAACAGAATATTTACAGTTTGTTTTCTTTGTTTTTTTTTCTTTTGTTTAAAACAAGAAGTCAAAAAAAATTCCTCTTAAATTTCTGCATAATATAATAAGGCAAAAAACAAACAGTTTTGTACATTATTATTATTATTAATATTTTAATATATATCTGTAACTTCGGTTCCAAAGTACCAAGGTAAGTGATCAATTGGCCTCAGAAGGGAACCTCACAGTGGACTGTAAAACTACAGTATTTCCATAAATAATACTTTTAAGAAACCCTGGGTATTTTTTTCTTAAGGATCTGAGGCCTTTTAAATGCAAATTTAACTAAAAACAAAAGCAAAATTTCTTCTTTTTTAAGTGAATAAAGAGCACAAAATTAAAAAAAATACAAATCCATTAAAAATGTTTCTCACATTTGGGAAAAAATGTACAAACTTGATATTTTTAACTCATTTTTTTTTTAGCACAGAAACAAAAAAGCAAAACCAAAAATCAATACCTATATATTAAATTCCCATTCTCAGCAACCTTCTTGTTGGAAAGTCTGCATCCCCGACCCCATTATTTATGGAAATGTGCTTAACTTCTACAAATTTTACATTAAAAAAAAAAGTTTACAGCAGTGCATTTTGTAAAAGGTTTTTTTTGTCGTCGTCTTTTTTTCTGTTTGTTTTTTTTTTTGATGTTGCTGTTTTGTTGGTTTGTTTTTATGTACAGGCGAGTTTGAAATTCGATGCTGGGGACTATCGTGCCTCTACTTCTTTGGGGTTCCTAGAGGGGGAATAGTCCCTGGACTCTGAGTTTGTGAGCGGGGTAGTCCTGCGTGGGGAGGCAGGTCTGGTGCTGCTCGCTGGTACGAGAGGCGGTGGGGCGCTGAGCGCGGCCGTCGGCGGGTTCCTGTTTAAGATCCCGTTGTGCATGGCAGTGGATGGACTCAGTCTGGGGTAATGCATCCCGCTCAGGTGAGGCATGAAGGATGGCACGTGGGCCAGGTGGCTTTCGATGGGGGACGAGTGCAAGTGGTGCATCCGGGCACGCTCCAGTTCCTCCCGTAAGTGCAAGCGCTCTCTTTCTTCCACTTGCCGCAACCGCTCCTGCTCCCGGCGCGCTTCCAGAAGGTTCTCGTGGTTATAGTCGTGCGGCTCCCTGTCTCTATACGAACGCTCATGGTCATAAAACCCAGAGGTGGTCGGGAACCTATGGATAGGATCTGTCCGGAGCTGGAAGTCCATTCGACGGTGCAGGTCCAAGCTCCGGTAGGCATCTCGCAATGGGTCCCTCATCGGATCCCAAGAAAATCCAGGATGCGGCAGCCTCTCTCTTCCCGACAAAGGATTCATGCCTATGAGCGGGGTCATCATCCTGCTGCGGTCCAGCACATTCATGTTGTTCATCTGGTGAACGCTGCCCATGGAGATAGGCATGGAGGCAGCCATCGAGTGAGGCAACGATAATCCATGCAAAGTGGGTGGTGGGGGATGTTCCACTGATCGGGAGTGCTGGGAAGGTTCAGACCCTACCACTAGTACATCACTGTCTTCCTTCCTCTCCTCTTTGACTTTGATGTCATTCTTAATCTTCTGGAGGTCACTGGGAAGCTCTGTCTTTCTCTCCATTTCCTTGCTCATGAGATTGGTGAGCTTCAAGCTCTCGCTTAGTGCAGGTTTGCTGTACGGGGATACAGACTGGATTACTGGCTTTGTGTTGTCCTCAGAGGATCTCTTATCATGGCTTGGAGTTTCCTTCACTGGTGAACGGCTCTCCTTAATCTTGTGTTCTGCTATGGGCGGCTCTCTCAGGCGGTCCCCGTGCTCTCTCTCTGCTTCTTTGGACCTTTCCCTTTCCCCAAGGCTAACCTGCCTGATGGGATCGCTGGAAGTCTGGCTGTTGCTGCGGATGAGATTGCTTATCTGATGGGTCACTGGGGCTGAGGCCGGCGAGGATCTGTTTGAATGTCTGTTTTTATCCAAGAGGTCTCTGCATAAAGACAGAAGATATTTTCTTGTTTTGTTGTGAATAAATATGCATGCAGTGCAGCACATGCAGCACAGAGCCTGCTCAGAGAACAGTTTGAAAAGCTCTGCTTGTATCGGCCATAGCTGCGATAATACAGTAAAGAAATGCCCTGCCTGCCTTTAAGGTTCTGAAAAAACATTAAGTGTCCACAAGATGGGAAATAAATTTGGGAAAGCCATGAAAGAACAGAACATTCTCACCTCTGGAGAAAGACCAGCTCAGTGAGAAATGTAGGGCAAGGAGGAGAGTTTAAAAAAAGATCATTTGGGGGAACTTGACATATATCTGTTCTGCTGCCAATGGTTTTCTTGACTATAACATTCTCAACCCAGGCTCCCTTCCTAAAGCAGACTTCAGTTACTGCTGCCTGGGTGTGACATGGATGCAGGCACACAAATCAGAACGGTTCTGGAAGCTGACAGCAATGTATGCAGGTCTTGCAGGAGACGGTCTCACTGCCTGTAAGCAGCCATAGCATAACACTTACTGTCCTATGCAGCTGCAGGAGACTTTGTTACAGTCAGTTTTGGCAGCTAAGCCAGATGCAGAAGGAGGAAAATCCCTGGGCAGCCCATAAAGCCGAGTGATTGGTCTTAGTTTCAAGAGGGGCTGCTCTGCGGAACAAGGGCTTGGATGACAGTGTCCATTGTTTAAAGCGATAGGCATGAAACTGAAGTCTGAGTTTCTAACTGCACCTCTCCCTGTGGGCAAGTCTATTAGACTCAGTTACTCCCACCTCTTTCAAAGGGGAACAAATAACACTCACTCTTTAAAAGCACTTTGCAGGCTCTTAAATTAGAGATACTTTAAATGCCAAGTAGGATGGCTGATTGAGAGAACTGTACTATTCAGCTGAGAAACTCTTTGATATTCGAGTTTTATCCTGGGTTTTCTTTTGTAAGTCAAAATATCACAGTGCTGAAAAACAAAAGTACTTTGGGCAGTTTTGTGAGCATTTATTCCTTACAATCACATTTACCAACACAGACTTCTCTTATAGCAGAAGTCTTGACTGTTGGTAGTTTGTTAGAACTATGTCTAAACAGGAATGCTGGGGACAGTTTAAGCTGAATTAATAAATATGTAATAGAGATGTAAACCCGTGCGTGAACACCTGTGACAGTGAAATAGCCTAGGTTTGCAAATCAATTAAGCTAAAGCCAACAACTGAACTTCCTATCCAAATGACAATCCATACTAAGGTATCATATAATCTAACATTTATAGAAAGAGAATTTTTGGTCTATGGCTTCTATGTCTTATTGTTCACAGGCACAGCCTAAATAGCTCATTAAAACACTCTAGGTAAACTACGAAATGCCCATCATTAGTCAAACACACACATTTAAGTCTTGCAGGCTGTTATTGCCTACAAAGAAGTACCCTGTTGGAGACAACCAGGCTCTGAAATATAAAGAGCTATACAGCTTGCAAATCATATAGCTGGAAGCTAATGAAGCACCTATAGCCCAGGTGATACAGTTCTGCCATCATTAATAAGGGCTTGTCTGCACTTACACTTTTGAAATCAAGTTCATCAGTGGATTCATGCTCGGTGATGCAGACAGAGGAATTTGCATTTTTACCTCATTATTGTCCAGCTAACGTTTGATTTCATAGGAGTATCTGTACCTTACTGGGAATGGTGACTGTCTGCAAAGGACCCTTCACAATTCCACCTTCACAATTTTGGAATATCTGGCACTTGTAAAGGAGGCTGCTGAGAACATCCAAGAATTCTCTGAAAACTTAGTGACAAGCTCATTTCCTTGGCCTGCTGCTTTTCCTCAGCTTATTAGCAGGGACTGAAGCACAGGCTTACAATATTTCCAGAGAGGATGAATTCTAAAAGGCAGGGGTTTGCTTTTGGCACCAATACCTGTGCTTATCTGAGGGACATGCGTGTCTGCTACTTCAAAGGGAAACAGGGCCTTTCTTTGAAGATGATTTTAGTATCAGAAATAAAGGTGAAAGAAAAGTTGGAAAATATACAGAGGAAAAAGAGGTCTGGAGGAGACTGCTCAGGGCACTTACCGTTCTTTGTCTCTATCATCTTTGCTCAGAGAGAGATCCCTCTTCTCGGGCTCGCGCTCCCGCTCTCTGTCTCTGTCGTGGTTTGTCACTGAGGAGCTCCGCTCCGAATCTGTTGGCTTGGGCCACTGTGGTGGTGTTGGGAAGGATGGTGGGGTCCGATGGAGTCTATTCCATGGCTCATGGGGATTATTAAAATTCTGCAGGTTTGGGCCATCTTTGTGAGTAAAAATGTTGTTGTGAGCTAGAATAATGGGGGGAAGAAAGCATTAAAAATAATTCAAACCACACAATTCCATTTAATTTTTGCACTATGCTAATTACAACCAGAATTGCCCTTTGGAGACTTTAAGATGAAGCTAATGGTGTGGGGGAGCTACTAGCAGGTGCCAAGAGACACCTCCAACACTGGCTAGAAGATCCACCAGCTCTTTTATTTAAGACTACTCGTGGAGGAAGCTTTAAGTATACAGCTGTACAACTCAAGAGACGACTAAAACCACCCAGCTTGTCTTGTCCCCCCACCCCAAAAAGGGTTCCAGCACAAAAGCAATGCTCTTCCTCAACTCCCCTCACTGGCAGAAACTTCAGCAGTTGTAGGTTGAAGCTGAAACAATCAGCTGCCTGCAGCTGAGCTTTTGGGGATGCTTTTGTTAAAGAAATCAGACCATTTGGTGGTATGAATGTATGTGTGTATAAAAAGCAGAGCTTGGCTGTAGGCTTTTTAGAACAGTCACTTGATTCTCCTCCATCAATTTTCAACTGACTCCTGTTGCACCACGGGATGCAAGAGCACGCTCTCTTACTTGTGGCTCTCGAGCATGCCTTGCCTACAAGTAATGTGTTTTTAAAGTAAATCATTTTAGACAGGTAATTTAAACTTCAGACAATGGTTACAGAGAAAGTCTACACAGTGATTTAAGAGAAATATCAATAGCTGTTCTACTGTGTATCTTCGCTGTTGAAGGCTGCTACTTCACATGCCCATAGGGTAGCAGAGCGCAGAGTCTTCCACCTCTAGGAACACACAAGGCAACAATCTCCAGCAGTGAAGAGACACAGAGCACGGCTATCGATACGTGTGACATGCAGAAAAGCTCCCACCGCAGAGACCTGGAAATCTTAGGTGCAGTGTTTTCAGATAGGAGAATGGAGGTTAGGAAACAAACTTCTTGAAAAACTACCACCAGCTGCTGTAAATATTAGCATGTGGCTTTTCTGGAAGGGATGTTTGTCTGCAGTAACCCAGCCAGTACTTACTCAGAGCATGACTGCCTAATCCTCCAAAGGCATTGCTGCCTAAGTTCCCAAGGCCGCTGAAGGTGCTTGACCTGCTAAATGGATCTGGAAAGGCAAACAGGGATTTAGCAGGCATTTAGCCAAGAATGTTGGAGAATGAAACGCACCCCTCCCCTTCTTAACAGTCTGAATCCAAGTAGGATTAGGCCAGACTTTAAGCTGATCCTTCTCATTGCAAGTTCTTTGCACAGAAAATTCCCAGCATGTTAAAATGGAGAAGGGATTCAGTGCTCACTCTGCAAACAGGTGCTGTAATAAACTTTTGAATGCCAGTCAGAGGGGAGCTAGAAATTAAGGTCTAATAGCTGAAATTAAGGTGGCTGCTGCTGAACTATAACTCTTATTCCTCATCAGGAGTAGCAACAGTAGAAGCATTGCAATTGCCTTGAACAAACCACCTCAGCAGGGTCCTCGGTCAGCATATTGAGGGAATATATCGTTTCACGGTTGGTTTTGTGTACAACTTTCTGCCCTCTGTATAATGGTAGGTCAAGGTAGTCCAAAAGTAATTGCTATAGACATACATCCTAGAAACACCAACTGGCCTGTGGGCCTATTTGTGCTGAAATCTTCTCCCACAATAGCTTATGGTGGAGAAAATGATAGCTTATCATTTAGGTGGAGGAAATGATAGTGTGGTCTTAGCTACTACGACAAGGAGATGGGAGGTCGGTATCCTTTGAGGCAGAACACGAATCTTAGCCTTTCTGGTCGAGCAACCAACTATTTGGTTTATGCTAACTGTCATTATAAGTCTTGTCTTTTTTATTATTATTTTTTTCTTATAGGCATCATGATCAGAAGAGGTCCCACTCTCAGTAGATAGAGCCTGACTCAGGTCTGTGCACTGCAGAAATGTTTATGCATTAAAATATACCAGTATACTCACATTTCTTTTCCTATCAGTGATCAGTGAACAGCTTCCCATTCTGCTTTTTGACTGTCCTTTAAAATCTTTAACTTGTCATATAAGCAACAGGAGGTGAAGCACTCTGCTTCCTCAGATACCCTTATATTGAAAATATCAAGGCAAACAATGCAAATCACTTGCATTTTTAAGCTAACAACTATTTGTTTATTTACTTTTAAAATAGCTGTTGCCTCTCCACTGGGACAGGAGGTAGTTGAGTGACTGTGTAGAGATACAGTTGACTTTGACTGAATGTTCAGGAATTCATGTAAAAATGGGTACTTGCAACAGAAGAAAGAAGTCTACTGGGTCACATGGCATGTTCCATTTACCGATTGGATGAATGTTACTAAAATATTAATCAACAGAGCTTCAACTTTAATTGGCAATGAGCTGCTGGGGAGCTTTGTGAAGGAGGAAATTTGAGAAAATCAGGCTCTACTTACTGCCAATTAGAAAGACAGGCAAAATGTGCAGAATAGCTATTTGCCAGGAACTGTTCACTGAAGTTAAAAAAAGAACTTAACCAAGAACTTAAGACAGGTGGAAAAAGGTATGGGAGGAGCCCATTTTAAACCATAGTACCCATGAAATAAAATTTCCACTGTTTCCCAGAGGACATTCAGCAGCAGAGAAGGGCTCTACAGCTAAGATTTCTGCTTGTGTGAGGTCTCCCACTGGTGATGGGCTTGCCCATTATAAATCACCCTCTTTCCTAGCAGCAAAGCAGTTTCCTAATTCTGCTGTATCCCCTTGGGATGTGGAGATGTGCTGGGAAAGGTGGTGTGGGTGGGAGAGCTTCCCAGTTAGTTTCTGGATCCTGAGACAGTTGAAGCCTTTTTTTTCTGCTAGAGCTAGAGTGCCTCAGGCAGAACTGAGCTGGAGCCAGGAAGGCACCAGAGGAATAAAGGTGAAGGCAGTGTTTACTTACACTTACCTGCCAAGTGGTTAGTAGGCAGGAAACTGCTGTGATGAGGTGAAGGACCAAACGGGGTGGTGGCTGGATGTGTCGCACCTGAGAGAACAAGTTTCCTCGTTAGTTCAGTTGCAGGTAACTCGTTCACACACAGAGACCTGATCAGCAAATTCAAGAACTGCATACAAAGGCAGAGGACAGACTGAAGCATAGCAAAGGAGGGAGAAAAGCCCAACCCCAGCTCAATGAGCTACAGGTAGAACTTCTCTAAATGCTCTTTAAAGTAGTTTGTCAGGGCTAGGAGGCAGGAGACCTTGCACTGAATGTTGCCACTCACCTGTACTAATGAGGAAGTTAATCTCTTTGTTTGGCATTATCATTCATTACTCTGTGTTTACAAGGAAAAGGGTCACTCTGGGTTATGGGCCCAGACAGACAGCGCTATGAAGTGACTGATTAGAGCAGTTAATGACAGACACACAGGGAGCATCAATCATGCCTCTCCCGTGAGATCTCCATCTACACTCTCACATCTGTCTCTGCATCCACAGACTCCCTCGTGCTTTTACTTCTTTCCTAGACACTGCTCATTGCCATGGTATCACACCATCTTGCTGGGAATTAACATTACTGCTTAACACACTGAATTGCATTAGGTTGAGACAAAGGGGAAGAATGGGTTGGAACAAGCTACTTTGTCCTGTATTTCAGGTTGACCAGGTCTATGCTCAGATGGGCTCCAGAGGGGAAAACCTGAGCAGAAAACAGGAGTCTTGCTTCCCTCGAGGGCAGACACACATCGAACTGAATAGGCTTGTAAACACATCACAGGCAAAGCACTAGTGTCACCTCTGCAGGGACACACGGGGTTTGGAGGAAGACTGACTCACGCAGGCCTTGCAAATGAGTGAGCCTGAGGAATCTGGCCGTGCTTGGGGCTGGCACCGCGCACTAAGGTCAGTCCAGACACCTTCAGGATGCACCTGAAGACGAGTTCTGAGGATCTATGTTTTGGATGTAAGCACCAAAATGTTTCCGTGTCTCCAGTGTTACACTGACTAGACAGACTGCAAATGTCTGGAATGCAAATGCCCTTTTGAGGCCTTCTCCATGCTAACGTTTCTGCTGCTGCAGACAAAGCAGCATTAACAACAACTGTAACTTCTCCATGCTGCTTTAATGTAACTGTAACTTCTTGTTCCCTTGCAGTAAGCAAGACCTGCCACACATACACATTAAACAAACCATCCCATTTTGTCTGAAACTAATAATACCAGTAATGACAGAGGCAGCACTTTTCTGAAGACAGGCTAATTCATGTGCAAAATAGACCTAAACCTAAATAAGCCTTTGGATGTCACTTTTCAGTGCTCTATTCCTTGCATACTTTGAAAATATACTTTATGGTAAAGAATTAACTGTGCTTGTGACTGGGGAAGAACTCGAGCACCAAGCAGCAGCCACCCAGGGCATGAAGTGGGCTCCAATCCCACTCCAGCTCAGAGCAGAGGCAAAATCCTGTGGCCAGGATCTGTGGGGAAAGGAAATGTTTCCCCCTTCAGATCCACACCTGGCTCTGTTCACAAGGCAAAATCATCAGCCCTAGCCAAGCAGGACACCTGAGAGATGTGATACAATGTAAGGTCACAGCGAAAGCAGAGGAAACAGAAGGAAGAAATCAATGTACACAGGAGGAAGAGCAACTCAACACAGCTCATTCCCTCCTCTCTGAGAGAAGCAGGATTTTGACCAAGCTGGGCTTGGCTCTAGTCAGCTGGGCCTGCCTCAGGGACAGGGATCCATAACAAGGTCAGTGGAAAACATCCCGATGTGTCCAGAATACAAACAGACCATAAAGCCAGAGAGGGAGAGAGCTACAAGTCCCTCACCAACCCAGGCACCACAAACCTAAGCAGCCAGAAAATGAGTTAAGGAAACTTAAGAGCAACTACAGCAACGAAACCTCGAGTTATCAGTAAACATTCTGACGGCTCCAATGCTCCAAGACGGATGGAGACTGTCATCTTTCTAATCCTTTAAGATTTCAGAAGGTGTATAATGGATGGGAGATTTCTTTAGAGGAGACGGCTTACAAACTCAACTACACAGGCCGATAATAAAAAATCCTCTGGAGAAAGCCAGGAGCAGCATTGCAGGCTGTCAGGTTGTTATTAAATATAGCGTCTGCCAGGCAGCTCCACATCCGTCCTGAAGACAGGTGGCCCTAAGATAACTTATGTCTCCCACAGTAACCAGGCACTGCAGCAGAACCAATGATTCACATCAACCACAAGCTTGTTCGATAAGGTGAAAAGAATGCCTCAGATATTGCAGAGTACGAGATTTATTCATCTATGTGTTACTGCTGCAATGTTTGTTCACTTTGATAGCACTCTTTACCTAGATTTACTGTGTGATGGCTCTTGAGATTAATATTCTCACAGGCCAGTTGCTGGAAGGATATCTATCTCCAGCAAAGGCAAAATTTGCTATTCATTTGCTTTCTTGAACAAATCTATCTCATACTATTTCTCCTCTTGCTTTTATGAACAGAGAAGCAGACCCTGCTTGTATCTCCAAAAGTTCAAGATACCACCTGGACTGGGGCTTGATTCAACAGCCTGTTTTTACCTCTCATAGAATACCATGTTCAATAGTAAAACCACACGTGAAACAAGACTCTTGCAATGAGAACAGAGGATAGACCAAAAACAGTGAAAGCAAACAGCTACAGTATGGTGGCCCCTGCTATCTAAGTATCTTAACAGGCACAAAAACACAGGGCAGCATCCTACAATACACACGTATTATCAATACCAGTTATCTATGGTGGAAACTTCCATCTATGCTTAAGAATTTCCATCTAGAGATAAGGACTGAAACATGGACTGGGTCAATAGTGGAGTTCCTGAAGGCAATCTGATACCTGCACTTAAGGCTCAGATCTCACAGGTTTCAGCTTGATTCTCATCTGTCAGCTTTCTGTCACGTTTGAGACAAAAATTGTAACATTTCTCTCTAGCCTCAGCCATTTCAGCAGGGTTGAATCGAGGCTGAACATGACTGTGTCTACAGTTTGAGTTAGAATGAGAAAGCAGTAATTATTTCTTCAATATACTGAAAAGCAATTGATCAATGTAAATCGTAGTTCTTTTTTTTAATTCAATGTGACATTTTAAGCTTTAGAGGTGTGAAACAGAGGGGGATTTTACATTTAGAAAACAGCTTTCACAAATACATTTTCTGTGATATTTGTCAACATTTGTTGACATTTTTATTTTACAATAACCCACACTTTCTGCAAACAGAAATGTGGTGAGTGGAGGAGCTGAGAACAACAACATGGCAAATAAAAAGCGAAGAAAGAAGCCGGTGCCATTTCCAATCCTGTGCAATGGAAACATTTTGAAGCTTTTTGTCAAAATTGCTTTATAAAATCCCTCTCTAGCCTATTAGCCAGGCACATAAAGACCAGCTGCACAGACACACTGTTGAGGATCAGTGACACTCAGAGGAATCTGCATTAGAGGCGGCAGACAGAGCAGAGCCCAGTGGCTCATCTCTTCTAACAGCTCAGTTTAGATGAGTTTCTAGTGTTTCCACATCCCTGTGTAGCAATCTTGCCTCCTTCAATTACACAGCTGTAGAGACACACATTAAATACACTGGCTGTTTTCTTTTCTGTGAGAAATGATGATCCTGCCTTACCTGTGGTTGAAAACAGCGGCCTGGCGAGATCCTGTGGGTAATGGAAGCCTGGAAACACCCCAGGGGCGGGAGGTCTGCTGAACAGGTCGAGTTTACCACCTATCTCTAGCTTGTGGGGATCCAGCTGCATTTGCTGTCAAACGACACAAAAGCAATCTCATTATACATTTCCATTTATTTATTTACTTATTTATTTATTCTAATAGGAGAAAAAGAGAGAGAGAGTTCAGGCTCGCTCCTGCTTAGTACTGCCAGGGAGAGTTAGTGAGAGTGACAGCAGTGCCTCTGCTCACGTAGCACCGTCAGGCTCTGACAGCATCTGCGAGGCCATTTCGCTCCACAGCCTCCCAGCTGCCTCCTCATGCACATGAATGAGGCCTGGAGTGAGCCCGCAGCCCCTGCGCCGCCCCGCGCGGCGGGCAACGCGATACACCGAGTGCGCTGCACCCGGCATCAGTCGGCAGCCTCCGCCTGACAAAAACATTCTGCAGGCTGAAAGCTGCCGACAGAAGCCTGGAGAGTTGGATGACGGACTCGTCTGTTCTGCTGCTCCGATTTGGAAAGAGATCTTCCCAGGCTATGCCTTTCCTACAGCTAGTGTGGCTCGGGATGAAGACAGGAGGAGCAGAATGAAGAAAACCGACTATGAGTCTCTTCCAAAGGCTATTTTTATCCTGCCCCTAAAGAGGCCAGCGCCGTCAGACTGAGGAACTGGGCCTAAGTTGACAATGTAAAAGTCTCTTGATAAGTACGCAGCGTAAAGACGATGCATTTATTTACTAAGAAAAGGGACATACACTATAATTATAGCACACTACTTAAGTTAAAAGTGTTCTTTATTAAAGGCACAAAAAAATATAGCAGCTCTAAAAAAGAACACTATGGCAGTCATGATATCTGCTATTCTGCCTAGTAGAGGGAGCCTCGAGTCTGTACTAGCACGTGCTGATCCTACACCTTTTTATTTCTCGAGTTTTAAATGCCCTCCTTCTGCCTGTCATCAGCACCACAGTGCAGCAAGCCCAACAACCTCTGACACA
>JAUBOD010000858.1:1741709-1755854 GCA_032353885.1 Nothura maculosa
TACAAGTGAAATTCAATATTTAAGTGCTAATTCTTTATCCTCAGCTGGCTTTTGCTTTTCTACGGATGGCTTTTTCATTGAGATTTAGGAAGGCAGCGCTATTTAAAACATTGGACAATTAACTTGGTCTCTAAAGGCACGGCAAATGGAAGGGAACCACCAGAGCTACCCACTGTACTAAGGACCAAGTTCTTCCACCTATTTTAACGCAAATCAGCAGGGGATAACACACACAAGAGTTGGGACTCACAAAAGCACAGGTTGGAAAGCTCCATTGTGTATAACGTGAAATATTTTTAGCATTATTAGGAGGCAAAGGCCAAATTTTCAGTGACAGCAGCATATTGCCTGTGTTAGGCTGTATCAAACCCAAAACCCACTCTTCTGAGTTGCCGGCTCTTCAGCACATAACGGGTCTCCAGTGGCTTTTCCACCAATAATCAGAGTGTTTCCTGGCGGAGGAAAACAAGCGCGGCGGCGGGCGCCTGCCCTGGAGCGCGCGCTGCAGCGGGACGGGGCAGATCCCGGCGCCGCCCCGGTGCCCCTGCCGAGCTGCCTGTCAAGCCGCATCGTCTCGCGCCCGGCTCAACCACCCTCCCAACAGCTGCCACTATCAATTACGCTCGCAGACAGCCCCGGCTATCAGGCAGAGAACTGGAGCGAGCACTTGCCAGTTTTAATAAACTGTGTTGCCCAAGTCATTTAACCTGCTAGATTGCTGCGTGCCGGCGCGGTAACAAGCCTTCAGCTCTTCAAACCAGAGGAAAGCAACAGTGGCAAAAAGCTGTCAGCTTGGTCCTCAGAATTAACTTCCAAGCGCGGCTCCCTCCCACCCCTTTCCGAAGCGCCCAGGTTTAAAAGGAAAATATCTCCAAGTCACCTTCATGCTGCCGCGACATGGGAAGCGCCGGGTGTTTTTTTGTGCAAACTCAATGTCGAGGAGGGCGATGGGGACGTTCACCCACCTCCCATGCTCGGTGCAACGCGGAGCACCCTGTCATGCTGACTCGGCACAGGGATTTTGGGTGGCTGCACCAGCTGCTCCTGCCAAGGACCCTTATGGCTCAGCTGGCTTCCCGTTGCTTCCACAACTCAACACTTGAGCATGGGGAATTTAAATTCATCCTGGTGCTTTCTGGAACTGGTGGGAGAGAAACATTTACTTAAAACCAAAGCGTTTCCATCGAGATCAGTGGTTTCCTTTTGTGGCGTATGTATAAATCAAGACGTCTGCAAACGCAAACCTAGAAGAAAGGTCCATTGTGAGGCTTTCACTGGCCGTTTAGGAATCTGCACTTCCACTGGAAAACATACTGAGCTCTGCAAATCACGGGAGGCTGGAAAACACTACACGAAATGTTTCCCCAGCCAGCGGCGTGGATAAGCCCCACCACTGGGAAAGCCTGCACCGCAAGGCTTCAGCCCTTCCCCAAGACCCCGAGAGCAGCAGCATTAAGACCTCGGGACTTGAGGCCGATTTGCTGCTTTATGGTTCTTTGATGGGATGCTTTCTTCCTGCAGATTTGGGGGCTTTGCATGCTCTATCCAGGCACGTTAGCTGTAAGCATGCATGACGACACTCGAAAGCTGCAGGAGCTCAATGTGAACGGGTGCCAAGCGCCCGGATTGGGGCCGGAGCATGAAGGAGGCGGCTCACCATGCAAATCCCCCCAAAGTCAGTCACACTGCATTTTCACAGCCATGCTGCTTCTGGCACCATTTCAATGCAAAGCTGAAACTGGATTTGCAGCTAAAGCACCCACTGTGGATGCTAGCGTTGTAATGAGATTGAAAGTTTCATACAGGCTTTTAATCTAGGGCTATAATGGTGGATCAAACACTGCAGGGTTAAGTCTCTTCAGCGCTGCTCCTAAGCAGATGCCGGCTGCCTGAAAACCAGGGATATAATAGGCCATAAAACGTTACTAAAGCTTTTTCTATTTACTTAGTAAAGGTGTTTTTGTTTTGGTTTGCTTTGTGCTGTTTTTGCTATGTGCAGCATATTTACACCTAATCTCAGTGACAGACAACCAACAAGGTAAATAAGCTATTAAGAAGACAAAAAGCCCTCAAACCTACAAAAACAAGCAAGCACAAATATTCAACTTGAGACTTAAGCTTCTTAAACAAACAAAACTGCTGTGCATCAAGTAATCTTATGATTTTAATTAGCCAAGCAAGTGCAAATAATAAACTATCAACTACTACATTACAGGAGAAAATGTACTACTACTGCTGTTTGAAATCCACATCGATTCCCATCTAGCCTGCGAGTTATTAATCACTCCAATTAAATCATGAACACAGGTCTTTACACTGGAATTGAACGCCCACCAATAGATCAATAACTCCAAGCTGCAGGAGCAATTACTGCTTGGCACAACGAGGCAGCTCGTTACGCAGAGCTCCACATTGGCCGCTATTCACTGTCCTATCTGCACAGGCAGAGCAAACAAACCCCGCAAAGAAAGATTTTATAACTATTATTCTCAAAATAAACAGACATCTGCTTAGAGTTACCTAATCTCTCACATCACAGAGGCGGATCTGCCAAGGTCACATTGGAGACATGATTACATTTTTTCACAATTTGTTATTCTAGCAAAGCCCTGATAAGATTGAACTATTGAAGTTCACACTCTGGTTTAATTTCAAGAGGTTAAATGCCAAATCCTTTTCTTATTGCTACAAGGAAGGGATCTGCCAGGCTGCATAATACCCTGTGTGGGCTAAGACAACAATTTTGTTTCATCTGCACAATCTTATGAAGGTTTTGATTTTTTTTAATGACATCAGAGAACTCCAAACACACGAGGAATCATTAAAAGTAAAATCTGAAAGCGAGCTTGTTCCAAAGAAGGGAGAATGACCTTTCAGGCTCCCAGCCTAGGGAAGTTAAATCAATGGCTGGCTGGGAAAGCACATTCACTAACCCAAACCAGAAGAAGGCAAGAGGGAACATTCTCAAGCACCAGATCATCTCTGCTGGGAACGGGGGATGATTACCCCAACCAGCCAAGCGTGTGCAGGGTCACAGCACCCCCCTCGCTGCCTCGCAAGGTAACTCGTGCTTGTCTCGGTGCAATGAAGAAGGATCCGTGTGCGTTCCGGCTCTCCCACGGCCCTATGTTCTTTCCATGGGGCTGTATTTCTGCCCAAACCCTCACATCTCCCTCCCAGCGCCATCTATCACTGCTCATTAGGGGAGCTATTGGCAGGCAATTAAGTGGTGATGGACCCGCACCATGAGGCTAATCAAGATGAGTTCAGAGGGCAGCCTCCAGGCTGCGGCCGATCCCGCTGCTTCCCCTCGCCCGTGATGCCGAAAGTGCCTTGGACAACAACCAAGATACCCAGGGAGAAACGACGTCAAAGCCGGCAACTCGACGGCCAAAGCAGGCAGAGGGGCAGCACCAGCCTCAGGGATCTTCAGGTCCAGCTCCCACCTGGGCTTTGAATCGCCAGACACCCACATGACAGCTAGAAAAGGACAACTGGGAAATCAGCTATTCCTCAAGACACCCAAGGCAGAGAGAATCCAAGGAACAGAGCAAGCAGTCTTCCTGTCTGAAGGTCAGAAACCAGGACTAAGGAAGATCAAATCATGTTGGGATCTTTTTTCCTGGAATGTGGCATGCACAGTCCATATGAAATGCATCAGCTCTGAACCCAACATGCTGTACACTCTCCTCAAAGACAGCTTCTCTGGGTTTCTGGGTGACTGAAGATCACCCCCATGCAAATTGTGTCTTCAAGTTGGCTTTCCAGTCATTTCTACTGGAAAAACCTAGGCACTCAACAGACTCATTAACATGAACATACAAACTCAGCCCCTGAAAAGACTCATATGGTTTCAAAATGATCTTTCAGGGAAGAATGAAACCGAAATCCAAGAGGAAAAGAACCCTCTTTCATTTTCACACCTTCCTGAGGTCACAGATGAGGTGCTGTCTCTCCGCTTGATTCAGGGATTGAGCATTAGCTGAACTGGAGAACTGTTTGTAACTGTGTGTGACCCTCATTTCCCAGCACTCAAAGGTTAATCTTCACATGTTCTGTTAGGTTCTTAATAGACACCATTCAAAATCCCCAAGCTTCAACACGAAACAGCAATGGGATCAGGACTTGCTGGAAGCCAGATGTGACAGATCTGGCTTCCTCATTTCCAAGTGCAAAGCAGGAAAGGATATCACACCACTAAGATTAGCAAAAGCTGAGGGCATTTGGGCTGGAGCTACTACAGGTCCTGGTAGATCTGGTCACATGGAAGTAACAGCCGCATCAAGCTCGCCCGTGAGTGCAAATCCAGGGAATTCGCTGCCTTCACCACGAGGAACAAGCGGAAGGGACTTCAGGATGGACAAGCGCAAAGTGAAGCCGGGACTCTGGCACAGAGGACTCAAGATACTGTGGAAGGAAGTTTGCTGACTACTCAAGCAGCCAGACCTGCTGTTCCCCTCCTGCCTCGCGCCCTGCAGAACCACCGTCCCAGCACATGGCACCGGGTTTAGGAGAGCCCATGTTTGATCCTTCTGCTTAAGGTTTGGAGGAAAACAAAGCCAACAGCAATCACTTCCAATGGGTATAAGCCTGCGATAGTTTTGCTAGATGTCAGAGGACTGCAGAAAAAAAGATTTATTTTGCCTGTGTGCAGGCGTTACTTGAAGTGCCAGAACTGCTTTCCAGCTCAAACTGAAAGATATAAAAGGGCAGCAAACAGAAGGGTTTTGAAAGCGTCTCAGTAACTTGACTAACTTCCATGCCCAATGTTATGGCTGGAGTTGTAAAAACAGAAAAATCTGCTGCAAGGTGACTTAGTCTTTACTGAACAGGAACTAAAAGGAGTGACTGACCATGCACAAATTAACAAAATTCTGCCTCATTTAGAAGTTCAGCTCTGTTTGGCACCTGCTGTCAGGTTAGCAATAACCTGCTTGTAATTTGGAACACGGCACTCGAGATTCCTGCCACGAGCAGCTCCCCATCCCCTGCAGCCTCCTGCTCCCCTCCCTGCTCATTCCAGGCACAGACACTGGCTTGGATGCAGCAGGACACACGCATTTAACTAGCACCACGGTGCCAACACTCCAAACTCTCTGGCCTCCACTGCGCTGGCAGGTTCGCAGTAGCACCTCTGCCCATTAATTTTATTGAGGTTCTGAGGTCCAGGAGATGTGAACCTGGAAAGCCAGGTTTTCCTGTAAGCTCAGAAGCAGTAAAATCCTCATGGCTCATTCCCATTTGCATGGTCAAAATCCAGCTCTAGACCTGCTGTAATGGCACCTTTGAGAAAAACTGAAATACCCAAGTTAATGTGTTGAATACGTTCACCAACATTTTAAGTTGCATCATGGATAATTAAAATATTTAAGGGACAAGCTGCAAGTTGTTAATGAGGGAACATTTCCTCGAATGGTGTGTGCCCTTTGGATTTGGTCCCTATGGCAACCAAATATTCCCTCCAAAGGATGCACTGGGAGAAGCATGTCAGGAGCTGCCTCAACATTTCAATTCACAGTGTGAGCAACGAATAAATACAACTACAGACAAGCAGAGTACAGGCAAAAAAAAAGGAAAAAGGTTTGTAGACAGCACTGGGAAATCTCAAATGGTCTTTTGCTTTTTAAGACTGAAATAGGTCCATTTTTTTCCTTAAACAAGTCCTTTACCAAGATCAATAAAACCATACTCATTAGAGATATTGAGTCACATGTAGCTGCTACCACTAAGAAATGCTCTATGATACAGGAGCCTTTCTTCAGTTTGTAGCATCTCTGTCTTTAAGGGACTGTGACTACGTGCTTTTGCTCCCTCTGTTTGAAGATATTGGCTCAAAATCTTCAGAAAATGTCTTTCCTATCTCACTTGGTCCTTCAGGATACTAACTCTGAGTAAGCAACAAGATCTGAAGACGAGCTTCTCTGTAAACTCCTGAAAACCTGGAGAATGATCGTCTTTTCCCTCAAAGCACTAAGAATGCTTGGCAAGCAACAAGGAAAAGACTGTATTTCATTTACTGCTTGTCCAGGGGAAAGTCAACTCCCTCACCATGGTCTCAGAGCGTGTGAACCCATTGCAAAGGCCCTGCCACCTTTCGTCTTTGATGGAGGCATGAATTCTTCAACGGGCAGGAGAAATTCTGGAAATACTTTGGTGCTGAAAATGCTTGAGGGTAATGTAAGATCTCACACCAGATAAGATCTAACACGTCCTGCATGTTAGTCACACCCTGCTGTGAAAAGGTACTCTGGAATCTTCTCTTAAGATTTATGACTGTGGAAAGAAATCTTATGGTGCTGAAGGTTGCAAGGCTGCACAGGCTGCTGCAGAGCTAGCCTGGAATAATAATTTGAGGCTCGTGAACTCAAATGCCTGCTCGCCACTCTTCTCCTGATGACTCCTTGGAGCCCAGTTACAACCACTGAAGTGGGCCCTGCAATAACCGCTGGCCTTAAGCACCAATTTCTGCAAGCCTGCTGGATGGAAACAATACTTTCAGCTGCAGGTCGTCAAGGACACAGGAAATACCTGTGATTCTGACATGTATGAAGACTATTCACTTCAATAATGCACAGGGGGTCATTAAGTAGGGTATTCATTGACCTGTCAGCTGATGTATTTGACCTTCTTAGTGAACCAGGTTTGCTGCAAGCTGCTGTGGTGCTCAGTTCACCCTCCCCACTTCTCCATGCAGGGCTCCAGCTCTCTGCTCACGTTACACTCGGAGCTGTAATTGGGTGGGCACTGCCACATTATTAACCTCATTCCTAGGTAGCAAACAAGTACAGACTCCGACATCTGTAAGTATAATCATGGGAATTACTTCAGACAAAATTGCTGCATGCTTTTATTTCAATTTGGGGTGAAATAAAGAGACAAGTTCCTGGGCTTAGCCTGCAGATACTTTTCCAAGACAGTAATTGCTGCAAAATTCATATCCTTATTTTCACATGTGTGGCATGTGTACCAAAAATTCTACTGAATTGCAAGTTTTTTCTATAAATCTTCTCCACATCGCTTTTTTTTTTTCCCAAAGAGCAAAAACACAAACAAGAGCCTGGTGTAATGGAAAACTCTGGCTTGGCAAATTCCCGCAATCCTGGATCCTTCCACATTAGCCTGGGCTAATTTTTGAGAGCTTCCACTTCAAATCAGCCCAGCAGCCAACACCCTTCACTCAATACATCCGCATTTCCCTGCAGTCGCTTTTTGGGGATCCAGAATGGAGCGTTTCCCTGTGTCCAGAGCCACTGCTCCTCATCACCCCTAGATGACACAAACTGGAGGAGCGCTGCCCTCTGCATGAAGAATACACAGTATTTGTGTCTGATAGGAAATCTCAACATGATTAGGACAATTTATAATTTCCATACCTAAGAAGCTTGGAAATGGAACACCAGCAATGCTGCAGGTCCTCAACTCCATCTTTTATCTGGGGTTTAAGGAGCCTTTGTTCATACTAAACGAACTGGAAATTAAATAGTAGAACCTTGCAGAGATGGGATTTCTTCTCGCGAAATGCATTTGTCCTAATCGATCCAAAGAGGTTAATCAATCCAATGATTACAAACGATGTACCTCATTTTTCCATGCCGAGAATCCAAGTTCAGGCGCCACTGGGCACTGTCATCTTGTTTTTGAAGACAACACCCCAAGTTGTGGTGGTTTGTTCCAGAGAGCCACCTCATCCCCCACTCACATATTCACGTGCAAAATGGGTTACATATGCGCTGCTCAAACTGGCAGGGAGTCCGGCTCAGCCCTGACAGCACGAGAGCCTCTAGCCCAAATATCTGAAGCTAATAAACTCCACACCATTTTCCGGACTCCTCACGCTATCAGCAAATGGAGTTGTACTTGCTCAGCACAAGAACGTGGCCAGGAGTGAGGAAGCCACGTGGATACATACACAGAGTTAGGGATAAAACCCAAGGGCCATCGCTCTATCCACTTCAGTTTCTTAGTTATCCACCCAAATTGCAACAATATCTGTTCATCTTACCCAAAGGCACTTTCTTGTCCTCCAAAACCAGGCAAGAGTAGCATTGCTCCACACCATGGCTGTGGTTCGTGTGGACCTCACAGTGAGATTGGACTGTTGCATGAAAAATGCAACAAAGAACCTGTTTTTGTTACAGGTTTCACTCCTGGTTAATGGAAGAAGTTACTGGAATGTCAGACTCTACCTTATGATTACTCCACAAATAAAAAATTAGGCCAGGAGAGACAGAGCATCCATTATTTCATACACAGATGCAGGAAGCAAGAAAAAAATACAGAATAATCCTCACAGGCAGCAGATATTTATGTTTTTTCCTATCTTTTCTCCTATCCCAGCATCTCCCAAGCAGCTCAGCAGGGATATTCCCGCAATGACCTTGCACTCCTGAGAGCTGCTCCTTGCTGGAGGCTCAGCCCAGGCAGGCTGGACTCCACCAGCTCCAAAAATGCACCAGGAGAGCAGTCAGACTCCTGGATTCCTCACCAGGGATGTGAACCCCTTTCTTCAGGGACAAAATCTCCCTGTATATGCAAGATGGATCCATTCATCCTCTCCCTCTCCTTGCACAGGGCACAGAATCACCAACTCCCTTATTACTGCTGCTGGATGCTCAGCACGCCAGTGGAAATCTCCCTTTTCTTCCTAGTATAAGGAGTTGCCCACCCCTTCATTTTACAAATTACCAGAACAGACATTTAAAATGTTCAAGAGTAATCTGAACAGAGCATTCATGCCTTGGGCATTTTACGCTCTACAAGGAAAGAAACAAAAGGGCCTCGTTTAATACCTCCCTGCAGGATTCCTTGCTCTTGCTCTTCCCTCGCGCATCTCCAGACGCAGCATCTTAGCGGTAAAATGCTCCTGGCACCCCCGTCCTCCCCTCTTCCTTTTAAAGAACAAGATGGGCTTTTAAAACAAATCTCCCTAGCTTGCTGGAACAGGTGGCGGGAGTCCTTTAAAGGAGAGAAAAATCATTTGTAACTAATAAAAGCAGGAGAAAATTCTGGTCCCCGTGGTTTTATGAAGCACCCGGGGGAGTAGACGGGGCGGCAGGGCCATCTGCCGCTGCCGCGCGCACCGGCAGCTCCCGGGCACTCGGGGCTGCTCTTGCCGGTGTCTCCACTTGCTTTGTAGGGAATTTTGGGAATTCCGTGGCACATCCAGAGCCTGCAAGGCCACATGTAAGTGAGGCTGTGTCTGTGTCCTCCGCATCTTGAGATGCGGCTTCGTTAAACCAGCAAAGCTGATGTCTTTTCCAGCTCACACGGAAACCATGCAGCGCTAGAACCAAGTTTTGTGCAAGGTCAGGAAGCCGGGCCTGCAGAATCCTCCTCGGGGTTTTCATTTTATTAACTAAACCCTCTCCTACAATAACTTTATGACCCTCATCCTAGGAGAAAAACACTGCAATGTACTGAGGCTAACAATGTAACATGATCTGCTGCATTATAATTGACATGTAAAGAAGTCTAATTAGGAAACAACCCCCAGGGCATGGTTAAAAAAAGCTCGGTTTGCTGTGTGGCACTTGGAGATACAAAATTTCCTCGAAGGTAGGGAAAGAACTGCAGCAGCGAGATAGCAGCTCCCTCTCCAGCTCCAATCTCGAGCCTTGCTATCTGCCTTGCTCCTTTCCTCACTGTCAAAGCAGGAGGAGAGAGGTGACAAGCTGGAGTGGCACAGTCAAGATCCAAGGGCGAGGATTTAAAGAACTCCTGCCGAGCTCCCAAGTGCTGTTATGGCTGCTCCCTGTGTGCAAGGAATTAGGATCCAATCCCCATTCTGGCTAAGAGCAGAGGAGTCTGAGACGTGCTTTCTGCAGAGACCACAGGTATTGCTCCTTCTCTGTATTAGTTGGCATGCACACGGTACAAAAACATCCGTGGCTAAGAGCAAATGCTGGAATCCAGGCTTATCTGAGCGCGATCTAAGGGATGCTTCACTCTAATGTGGCCAGTGCAGTTGTTTGTTCAAGAGCTAAAAGGAAGTGATATTTCTTCCTACGAAGGAGGACCAGGAAATTAAACCTGGAGTAGACTCAGCTCTCCCTCCTTTCTCATACGCGTTTCTCTCCACAAAGCCAGGCTGGGGGTGAGGCTGTTCAACCTCCTCCAAACGCGACTTTCCTCTCCTGCAGAGGTGATTTGTAGAGAGAAAGGTAAGCGGTGTCTGCAGCCTTGCAGAGTCGGCCACATCCAAGGGCTTCTGCCCGTTTCTCTGCTCTTCTGCAACAAGCCAGCCTGCTGACAACCCGCACTGAAGTCACTTCAAGGGGCACGTGCCCTCCTGTCCCCACTCGCAGGAGCTGCTGAGATCTGCACGTCTCTTTGCACGTCTCTTTGCTACCACTGAACACTTTCCAGAACCCAGTCCTACAGCAGTACCACAAAGTCTCTCTAGTTTGCAAGGCTACCTAAAGAGGCATTTGCTGTTAACTGGTCTGCCACGTCACTGCAGTATTTAGAGCCCTTCCAAAGAATCACATAAACATTTACTGTCGCATGGTCAAGCCTTCCTCATCACACATCAACACCGGTACTTGGGAGAAAGCCTTCACTGCAAACAAGCACTCATTTCAAGCACCTTTGGGGTATTCAACATGTTGTGGTTGCATCAAATTAATTTCTGACCAGCACTCTCGTCCTCCACCCTATAGAAATGTTTTCCTTATGGCCAGACTTCAGAAGCATTCACAGCCCATATGGAGATTGGTTTTTCTGAGAGCTAAGCACCATAAAGCAGCCACGTGTTTAAACAGGAGGTCATTATCCACCAGTGTCAAGACTTGGTGGAAGCTTCTAAGCAAAGAGCAATTTGAAAACGTAGCTGCAAAAGCAGTAAAACTGGTTTAGTTTGAATTTTTGTTATACTGATTCTTGTGGCTATGCAGCTAGACAGATCTATAGAGCTATTCAATTAACATGTGGATGATCTTCCTGAGGAGAAAGAAGTCAATCATCTAATAGGACTGTTTCATCTCTTTTTACTGCCACAATTGCATGACTTGATCAATACTAGGAGCTGACAACAAGGATGACACTCTGCGACAGATGCAAAGCCACTTTTTTATATATATCATACAGCTAAAAGCAGCACAATTCAGCAGATAAGATTTAAGAAACGCAAATCATCCGGAACTGTTTCTGTAGATGCCCTAACAGCACAGGTTAAATACATGATACACAAAGGGAGATCTTGGGAGGCACCACACGTCAGGGGAAGATTAAATGAAGGTCAGGCTCATGTGCCCCAAACCTTCCGGAGCGCTGCACCCCACAGTTCACCTTCACCAGCACCTTAGCAGAACCACTAGCAGCAGCCCTGTATATCTGGTATTTAGAGGAATACTTGCCCCTGACTCTTGCAATCTGCTGCACCCATTACCAACCTCCCAGATCTCCCTGGCTTCACTGCTCACACGTCAAGAGCGGCAGCTCTTCCCTACCCACCCTTCCTCTCCCTCTCCATCACCTCTGGAGCGCGCATTGCTTCCAGCCTCGGTTTGTGCTGCATTCAGCACTCCGTGCAGCCAGCCTGGTCAAACCCACAGATGGAAGGAAAGGCGTCTTTCTATCCCCACCGCTGCAAAGCAGCAGATGCTGTCGAAAGAGCCCTGCAAACCTTCACGGCTCTCTTTGAAACCTGAGGAGAACAGATGAGCAGCACATTTGAAATTAATTACAGAAGAGCCTACTGCATTGTTCTCTCCTCCCCTTCCTCTTTTCCCTGACCTCTCATCCCATGGCTTTCACTGCAAGGTCTGGGCCGCGTGTATATTTTCCTAGCGTCGCCAGGGCCAAACCAGTACAGCTGAGACATTCACAGAAGTCAAAGAAAGTGCAGAGCCAGTTTAGTGCACATGGGTACAATAGTTCCTTAAGAGCGCGCGGCTCCTCCCGCCGGCCCCCCTCCCGAACCTTCCGTCTCTAATGAACGTTTGGTGTCCGTCCACAAAAAACAAACATCAATCAGGCAACAGGCTGTTCCTTTTCCCCTGTTGCTAGTCTGAAATAACAGCCATCCCCCGCTGGGCTGGGAACGCCACTTCCCTGTCCAGCACACATACGGGATAATAAGGGGGAGGTGAAGGAGGGAGGAAAACCCGCTCCGAGGTGCCAGAATACACAGTGAGCCGTGCCGGCCGGAGCCAGAGAAAACTTGGGAACACAACAGCTTTTGATTCCTCCTGTCCCACCGGGCACGTTAATTATTTAAGAGTTGGCTGGTGCTCTGGTGGCGGCGGTAGGAGCAGAGCTGAAGGGGAACGGGGCTCTTCCCTGCTTGCTGAGTCCCGGGGCCGCTCGGGAGCCGGCAGCGGAGCCCTGGGCAGGCACACACGGATGTGCGAGGCCTCGGGACGTGCCCGGAGCCCGCTTGGAGCCGCGGCCTCCTCCACTCCCCTGACAAGACCCTCCTTGTTGGCCTGTGACCGCAGCAGCTCTAGACAGCGCAGGACAGCGGCTGGAGCAGAGGATTACAGGGCAAAGGAAGCCACCCTGGCTCCTCTCCGTGAGCAGGCTCGTGTTTTTCCATGTGCTATGAGCAGGGGAAGCGTGCTGCGACATTTACATTGGATTTCGACAGAGCTGGAAGCAGAATTGCAAATCAAACAGAGATCATCTTATGATTTGCAAGCAGGGCTTTCTAGGTGTCTGAAGCAACACTCTGGAAGGAATGCAGGGAAAAGGAGAATGTAACTGCATCTCGTTTGGATGGGGAGGACTCACAGATGTTAGGAATATTTTTGATCAACAGCTTTCCTGGCACGGCTCATAGTGGAATCCACAACCTTGACGGCTAGCTGAGTAAGACAGCGCTGGCAAGCTCCTGTCTGCATGCAGGCAATTTGCAAGGCTGCCAGTCAATGTTTCAGTGAAAACAAAATTGCAAGGATCACATTAAAAGAGGGGAAAAGGGAAAATAAGACAAAACAAAAACCAGCCTCCTCCTCTTCTAAAGGAAACTCCGGTATGACCTGATGGAAAGCAAAAAAACCCCTCCCAAATCACAACACGCTCTTTGTTTGTTTAAAATTAACACAGTGTGATGGGAGTCCTGCCGCGAGCACGCTACGGCAAGCCCGCCAGCAGCAACAGAAGCAGACTCAGCAAGAAGCGGCTTTAGACAGGGACACCTGGGTGGCATGTTTAGTACAGGCCTACAGGAAACGATGCAGAAAGAGGTTTATAGTCTTGTCCATTTGGTGAGGAAATGTATTCAGCAGGCATGGGTGCGAGCCAAAAACCTGGACCCAGTTCCCTTGAACTGTCAGGAGGACAGGGAAAGGGAGGGAGGAGAGGGGAGCCTCTGCAGTAGTGTTTTCAAAATTGAGTCTGTATTTAGCTTTGCTGACCTATTCCCAATTCAGAACAATGGTGCTCTTGGAAGAGAAAGCAAGCAGAAAGAGGCAGACCAGCCAGTATTTCCCACTAGACCAGTCTTAAGGTTATAGACAGACTCTCAGATGCATCTGCGCTCCTGGTACAGCTCACACTATCATTTAGATCATCTCTAAGTTTCTCTAAATAACACCCATCTGTGCAACTTGCAAAAGGGTGCTCTGCTGCTCAGAATCACTGGAGCCAGAGCCTTTTCTGCCCTGGCCTCGGGACTACATTTGGCTAACTACATTGGCACTGGCTGGGGGGAGTCCTCAGTGCTCTGTTTTACAGCCTGCACTGCTGGGCTGACATAAAGAGACCAGAGCCTGGCCTCCGATGCAAAGATTTCAGGCCAAAAGGTGCATTATGCTCAGAAAATTTGTTTGCTGTTCCAATAAAAGCTATAAGCTGTTCTAGTTTGACTATTAAGCTGACCAGTACAGAATGCAATGCACATGCTAGCTGGCGGTTTCAGGTTTCTACCCAAGTTTTAAAGGCTGGTTGAATAAAAATAATGACAATGTTTACTATTGTATAAATCCCCAATACTTGCACTTTAAATCTCTTCCTCCCACCAGTAAGCCTGTATTAATCAGGTTGTCTCTACAGAACTTGCACTGTTGGGTGCCCATCACGGTGTCTGGAGAATACCAAGCACATTGGAGAGCAACCAGCCAAGGACAGCTCAGCTAGTTGGAAACCAAATCACATAGCAGCAAGAAAATTAAGCAGTTGGCTGCTTCACCCTACATGGCTGGCCCT